>JBBPBX010066590.1:5876-19626 GCA_038048925.1 Garcialebias charrua | reverse complement strand
CTGTTCACTCTGATGTGTCTTGTACACTCTGATGTCACAAAAGTGGTTCAAGCAGAGCCAATCCCTTGCAGAGCTGAGAAGGTCCTGCTGCAGTTCATACCTTATAGGGAAGTGGTACATTACACTCCGGAATAGTACTGCAACAACGCATATTATAGTTTTCGGAATGACACTAGTTATTTGAATATTTTAACTTATTTATTTTAGGAATACTTTTCACTTCATCAAAACTATTTGGTTGTATTTGTTTTCTTATTGTGTGATAGACGAGTAATGCATGAATGCCTGGTTGGGGCAGTGGTGTAAGAGCGGGTTTGGGATCCGACAGACCCAGGTTCGTTCCCCGGTCATAGCATAACTTGTATTTTTTATTTTTTTATTTATTTATGCCTTTTGTTTCGGATAGATCAGGTGAGAATAGATAAATACATCTGCATAAGTATTCTTTGTTGTTGCTTGTTGTTTATTACTTATGTAATTTTAACACACGGGGCAGCCGTGGCGTAGTGGTAATGGCACTCATCCCCCGATCGGAAGGTTGGAGGTTCAAATCCCAGTTCCCCACACCATGTGTCGTTGTGTCCCTGGGCAAGACACTTAACCCCAAGTTGCTCCCGGTAGGGCTGGAAAGGCGCCTTGCATGGCAGTCTACCACTACCGGTGTATGAATGCGTGTATGAATGGGTGGATGGTTGGTATTGTAAAGCCCTTTGGGGCTCCTCACAGGGGGCTAGAAAGTGCTATATAAATAAGCTCCATTTACCATTTACCATTTAACATTCAGAAACAATAACAGTCTCTCGTCCTGGCCACACCTCCTCGCTCAACCCCCACCTGCCTCCCCCTCCTTTAGGCGGTGTCTGGTGACACTCCCACTTTGTTGCATTTTTTTAAATTCTGTCTTGGGGGTGGGGCTACCGTTTCACAGTGGGTTGAGTGCCTCTTTAAGAAATGTCACTATAAAAATTGGTTAGCCACATCAAAATCCAAGATGGCTACCACCAGATATTTATATTTGTAAACTTTGTAAATCTGGCCTGATGCATGCTCAATAATCCAGGTAGAAAAATCCAAAATAGCTAAGTCTGGTCCACTGGGCATTCAAAAAACAAAACAAAACAAAAAAGACCCGACCAACAGACCCGTCCCCACAGGGCATGATGGTAACACAGGCTATTTATAAGACTGAGCTGAATACAGCACCTCAGACTGAGGAAGTCTTTTGGACAAAAGACAAAACATTTCTACTTTTTTGTTTTGTTTTGTTTTGTTTTGTTTTTTGAATGTCCAGAGGACCAGACTTAGCAATTTTGGATATGTAAGTTTGGAAAACATAAAAAATAAGCAATGTTCCAACTCATACTTTGGTACATAACTCCATCTAGGTATTAATAAGACCCCATTAAAAATTGGGATCCCATTTCAAAGTGCAAGAAGGCTGCAGTCATAAACTGTACATCCATCCGTCTTGTGATCTGGATAACTTAAAAAATAAGCAGCATGCTGACATTTTGGTGTGTTGCTGCATCTATCTATAATGACTGGGTTGCCAGATCAAATTCCAAGATGGATGCTGCCAAATATGTATAATGTAAGCCGTGTTAGCTGAATAACTTTTAAAAAAGCAACATGCTAAACTTCCATTTTGATGTGTGGGTACACATGTGTGGGAATCCCTGGCAAATACCTTCAGAAACTTCAATATATTCAAAACTGTGCAGCAAGGATTTTGTTGAAAGTTCGTAAATTTGAACATATTACGCCCATTCTCCGGAACCTCCATTGGCTTCCTGTCGCTTACAGAATTCAGTACAAAACTGCTCTCATTACACATCAATGCTTACACGGAACTTCACCAGATCTCTCATTACACATCAATGCTTACACGGAACTTCACCAGATTATCTAAAGGACATTCTTGTTAAATATTCATCCACCCGGTCTCTACGGTCACAGAACAGTAATCTCCTTCACATTCCGAGAACCAATTTGAGGACCATGGGAGACCGGGCTTTCAGTGTGGCTGCCCCCCACCTATGGAACTCTCTTCCTGCCTGCCTGAGATCCACAGTCACTTTTAAGCAATCTATTTCTTTCTTGTCCTGTTCAGCATTGGGGCACTCAGAGTTATTGTCTGAGTGTCAAGGTGAAGCCCAACAGATTTACATTTCACTAGCAGAGCATTATGGCTGGCCTTAATGCTCCACTTGATATATAAATAAAACTTTATTAGAATTTGCTTTGGGTTTGTTTCAGATGTAATGGACACGGGGATGAAAAGACAAAGAAGAAAACAAAGCTAGAAAAGTGAGAGAATGGGTAAAAGGGAAAGAAGGAGATAGGAGTAGAGGAGAGAGAGGTATAAAGAGAACACAAATCAACATCATTGAAGTCTGTCTCTAGACCTACGGAAAGAAAAAAGACAAAACTGAGAAACCACAACAACAAACAACATAAATAAATAAATAAATGTCACATTTTTTGTCATCTGTGTATGTTTCCCATACAAGACAAAATTCGTCTCTGCTTTTAACCCAACCACCACCAGGTGGTGCAGTGGGCAGCCATAGAAAGCACCCGGGGAGCTGGGGAAATAGGTGTGCACTCATAGACACCCCAAGGTGTGTAGTGGCCGGGGTTCGAACCTGGGTCCTTCGGGTCTCAAGTCGGAAGCCCTGCCTCTACACATATACAGTACAGTATACAGTAATGATACTTAGAACATCATTAGAAAGTGTTTTATACGGTACATGGTAATACAAGATGTATTTAGTGGCCACCAGCTCAACTGAGTGTAAACACCTGAATCTAAACACCTGTGTGAGCATGCTTGTCACTACTGTATAAGGTTTCTACATAAGAATGTTCAATAGTGGATGTGGGGACAAACAGACCCGTCCCCACAGGACATGATGGTAACACAGGGAGGAGCGGAGCCACAGAGACACAATGGCTCCCAAGCCCGGAACCCCAGGAGTCCCCCAACAGGGACAACTGCACACACACACACCCCCCACCCCCAGTGAGATTTTTAAGCAATCTAAACACTAAAAAGCATAGTCTCCTCAACTGATTGGAGAGTTGAAAATTAATATAGACCCATTTAGTGTTTGTAAACAAAGACGGCTGTGCGCGCACCGGTGCAACAGAAGACTCCACCCACCCAGGCTTTTTACCAAGCATAACAAAGTTGCGGAGTGAATCTAGCTAAGTAATTTCCTCCACCAGCAACAAAATGTCAGGATGTTGCATATACAGTTGTACAAATAGGTATTCTAAGGAAGGACTGAAGTTCTACCGCATACCAAGAGGCAATCGACCATTTCAAAGCCACCGAAGGCAGCTGTCGCTTCAGACCATCAAGCAGGTGGATTGGACCGAGGACATCATAAAAAATGCACGAGTATGCGGTGCACATTTTATATCAGGTAAGGTTACTCATCTAGTTTTATTTCACCATAAACCCTGGTTGTCATTAAACATTGTTTTTAAAAACTAGACGCAGTTTATTGCTGTTAAATTCGGTCGGAAAGTTGGCTAGAAGCTAGTTGCTAATAAGCTAGCTCTTAATAAACAAATGCCTCTGTGCTTTATTTTCAGGGGAAATGTCGTTGGATTATCAAAGTCCTGATTTCGTACCTTCTGTGTTTGTGTACACTAAAGGACAGGGATCATGAGCAAAGATGAAAAGGTATGGATAATTTGCTTTGGCCTGTCTTTACTATTTATTTTTTTCTGTGTTCTGTTGTCATGGTCTTTAGCATACTTTGGTGTAGTGCAGGCTTTGAAATACAGCTCTGTATTAAAAGTAGATGATGTGTAAATGTTTATTTACTGTGTGTCGCTACATCTTCACATATTTTTATTTTAGGTACCAGAGGAAAAAGAGGAGAGATGCTGGTGTGCACAAGTCATCACATCAACCC
The DNA here is from genome assembly GCA_038048925.1 of Garcialebias charrua. NCBI lineage: Eukaryota > Metazoa > Chordata > Actinopteri > Cyprinodontiformes > Rivulidae > Garcialebias > Garcialebias charrua. The sequence goes on along the minus strand of JBBPBX010066590.1, from coordinate 15,700 downwards.
AGCCCTGGCAGTGTCACTTCAGATGAACAACAAGAATCCAACATGGAACATGACCCTGGTACAAATATATTATGTCCTATCTAACACACTTTTTAATAAATTGATTGTTTGATAAATTAATTAATTATAGATAGATTTAATATTTCAAAAATACTAGGGTGTCGTCCAACATTCTGCTCATATTTTATTCAAACCAGAATGGTTTGCTTGCAGTTTTGACCCCAATGTGTACAGCTAAATATTGTTCACAATTAATCAGCTAAAAAAGAACACACTTCACAGCACAGGCACATTCTGTGTCAGAGCATAAAGTGTTGCTTCCTGCTTTTTGGTGCATTTGCTTACCGTTTCTTTTCATAACTTTCAGCACAAGAAGATGTAGTCCCGAGGACTGAATATGATGATCTGAACCTGAGGCACTGTCAACTTCAGAATGAATATGCCCACCTGCGTCAGGAGTTTGACACGCTACAGGCTGAACATCAAAAGTTAAAACATAAACTGGAAGGATCTCAGTTTTCTTATTCAACTGTTAAGTGCAACTTTACACAACTCACAAACCTCTGTAAAAGTGTTGTTCCTAAAAAGTAACTAACTGCATAAAAAGTAATGTTCTGAAATTTTCTACATTGATGTGTGCAATTTGATCCACATCACTTGAAATGAACTTTTAAATGTTGATGTACTGCAGTAGATCAATAAACTGTCACCTGTCTAACAATAAACAAACGATTTAATTAAATTAGAACCTGTGTATTTCTTCCAAATTGTATATACAGGTACAATGTGGTTCAAAATTAATCCTAATAATTGAATTTGACATGAAAAACAGATTAGAAGCCTACCAAAAAATTAAGATGTTTAATATAAGATTTATTTAAAACAATCAACATCAGATTATGAATGGCTGCAAAGATCAAGGTAAATAACAGACCACCTATGACAAAAAAATGTTGGTACACAACATAAAGTATTAAAAAAAAACTGACATTTCTTACTTATTTATGCACAAATTCATGGCATTTTACATTTAGGCCAAAAACATCTGGCATTCCTCACAGATCCAAGTTGCTGATTTCCTTTTGATTTTTGCACAGCTGTAGTGAAAGGAGTTATTGCATTTAACACAGCTGATCATTTTGCCGTACTCAAAGGCAGGATCGTGTCTTCTGGTCAGGAGTTCTGGCAACAAACCTGAGATAAAAAGGTTTTGAGCTTTTGGCAGGGTCTCTTGTAGAAACGCTAGATTTTTTATAACACGCTGTAGAATAAGTTGTTGTTTTGACCACAACACAAAGTCACAGTATTTGACATCAAACACAAACATGTGGAGTTGGATCTGATGGTAGTATGGGTGTGATTGCTTTAAAGTGAAAGAGTTGTCCAAACAAAAAAAATCTTCATGTGTTTTGGCCATTAAATCAGTGTATGTTTGTCGTGCAGTTTCCTCCATGTTTTGTCCCCACAGCACAGATGGTACATTTAAATCTCTGTGGTTGTACTGCATTACATCCATCAGATATGTGTTGCTGATCATGTCCGAAGTGGTGGCACGATGAAATTTGGTGCTTGTGATTCGACCAGCTCTATGGATGTTCCACTCCCTAGACGACTGCTGTCGGGTCACAGCTTCCAGCCTTTTGCACTGATCAGGTGTGTGTTTAGTTTTCAGCAGGTGAAATGTTTCCTCACATTTCACCTTTAGTTCATCGGGTGTGAGGTCTCTGGATGATGTGCTGAATAAAGCAGTTAAGGGCTCCGGTAAATCTCCATGCTCCTCATAGTTTTCGTCAGATGAAGCTGTGTCCGTGTCACTGTTGTCGAAGCTCGTCAGCACTGCACAATCTGGATCCACAGCCCGCAGTTCTAGGATGTCGTCATCTGTCAGCACTATTAAAAAAACAAACAAAGATAGTTAGGGTGGTATATTACATCCACATCTTCAAAAGTGAGATGGAAATGTAAACGCAGGGCTCCACACTGCACTCAGCTGGGTTATATTTTACCTGTGAAGTTCAGACTGTTAACAATGTTTTTAGCCACTTCTCTATTAATAATGATTTATAATTAAATGCTTTAGTCGCTCAAACAATTTTTAATTAGGAGTAGAGGCCAATGCATGTTATGAATAAAAATGAAATGAGTGTGAACTTTGTTACTTGTACTGTATAAAGAAGTTACAGTAGTCTGGAGTCCCTGAAAATTTAATAATTATCAAAGTGGGCCTTATTTTGCCTCTGTCAACATCTACATGCCTCTGGGTGTCCCACTGTTCTTGTGAGTAGGTTTTGATGCTGCTGGAAACTGCTTGCGTAGCCTCTTAGTTTTGGTGAACTTGATTTCACTCAGTGGAGCTGGCTTGACATCTCTTCGACTCTCTTTCCACATGCACACACCGGAGGTAACTGCTGCCTTCTCTGTCCTTCCCATCCTAACTGCGAGCTCGACTTTGAACAGTATGGCAGCTGCATGACTACAGCATGATCCTAGACTGAAATGTTGGAAATTACTAACATGTTGTGGTGTAAATGTCACTTTTGAATGTTTCCTGACCATGTTCTGACTTTGATTGTAAATAAACATTTGTGATTTTCATTAGCTTCTGTAATTCAAGCCACTGTGACCTCTGGATGAATATTTTTGAATATGTAATGACTAAGTTATCTGAGCAATGCAAATAAAACATTTTACACTGAAAAGAATGTAAAATCTAAAATTTCAGTGGCCTAAAACAGAAGCAAATTATGCATATCAAGAACCAAAATTAACTTACCCTGCCATACAGGTGCAGTTTGCTGTGAGAATGTAGTTCTCCACTTTGTTGACGATTACCCAAGCCTCATACATTGTACTCTTTACGCTTTGTCTCTGACTGGGGAGGACTTTGGACTTTAAAACACATAAATCTGCGTCCATATTATATCGCACTTCCTGTACATGTCCACAAACAACGTAGTCATACGCATCGAGTGATTTGTATGCTCGTAGTTTTTCTCTTGTGTACACGCTAGGTTTCTCCACCAAATACGTGTAAATATCAGGCCACTGAATGCTAGGCCACTTACTCACGTCATCCTCCCATTCAGTAACTGTACACGTATCAGGAAGCTGATGGCCATTGCTCAAAGTTAACTTATTAAAGTAAGCTTTGCGATCAATTACCGATAACCCGCTAGCGTAGCTTGATAATACACTACGAGCCGCCATACTGCTGTGGCCACGGTGCGCGCGCAGCTGCTTGATGACGTAGGCTGTAAATGGGTCTATTTGGTGGCCAGGGCCAGTATTGACTCTGCCTTTGCAGCATGTCATGGATAAACTCATCAGGAACTGTCAGTTATGGGACAAGCAAAAAATAAATAAAATAAAAACCCTACCTCTATTTTTATGCACAGTGTCTCCAATCCACATGAATATCATGCAAAACATTAAGGTTTACTTGTGTTTCCTGTTCTGTTTCAGTCCAGAAAAACACTAATCTCAAAAACTACAAACATTCAATGTTCAAATCCTACACTTAGGTGGGACATTGGCGTACCACTTGTTTTAACTATTTCTGAGACTTGTAACTAGAAGGAACTCAGTTACATTTCACCAGTCAAACTTGTGGGAACTTGTATTGATAAATTTTAACCTTGACAATTTTGAGTCCAGATTCTCACACTTGTTCATTATTTGAAATATCCATCACCCGCTGGTGATGTCATGTCATTGTGAATCAGATACACACTGTATACTGATATACATTTCTAAATTTAGGTTAGCAGGATTACAGAAACTGCATACTGAACCTTTAATATTTCTCTATAGCTGCAGAACAGGTTCACTATGTTAGGTGGGTTGCTTTACCTAAAGTGCTATTAGTCAACAAAAATGCTTAATATACCTTACATAGGAACTTACCTACCGGTACTAGCTCTGCAGAACAGCAGCGGCTCTTGTTCTGGTCCAGCTCTGTTCTATTCTGACTTTGTTCGTGTTTGCATACCTATCCTGCAGCAATGAAGCCCACAAATAAGTCTTCTAAACTCTTAAACCCACTAACTGTACAAAGTAACAACAAGCTACATATGTGGCTACTACATTTTACTAACCAGGCTCTGCAAAACAGGAGCAACAGGCCCGTTCCAATAGATGAAAAAGTCTAGGTGCAGCATGACTGAAGCCCACCGCCCCATCCAGCTTGATGTGTGTGTGTGTGCTGCTGCTTCACAAACAAGGCTGCCCAGGATTTAGTCCACCACCTCTGGCCTGGTCGAGACGAGTACCGCATGACCAGAACCAGGTTGAACCCTGCAGCCATATGTCCTCTGCAGCTCCCAGGATCTGGGTCACAATGAGTCCAGATCAACTGTAACCCAGCTGCTCACCAGTGAAGATGCAACTTGAAGGATGAGTTCAGCTTCAGGATTATTTGTGACTTTCCTGCGTTGCAAAACTTTCCCTCCATTTGTAGCAAGCAGGAGTTGGAAGCAGTGTTGACTTCTGGGAAGTGAATGGATGGCTTCTGGGTAACATAGTTCTTTAGACTGGCAAAACAGTGCAGGCTTAATAAAAGAAAACCACAAAATGGTGGTACGTTTATATTATATTTTTATTTTACTTTATTTTATGTTATATTTGGGTGGGAGGAGAATATTATGTACATTATTGTATGTACACAACCGCGATAGAGCGAGTCTGCAAAAGTCAAACCGTGACTACTGTACTCATTGAAGAGATCCTCAAGGTGCTCCTTCCACTGTTCAACAGTACCCTTACACCAAAAATACACTACATGCATTACGGCTCCGCCCCGCTCCGGTCCGACCTCCGCAACAAATACGCACCCATTATAATCAATGACAGAATTTACACTGGCTCCGCACGGCGGCAGCGAGCTGCGGAGAGCGGACGGCAGTCCGTCAAAATTAGAAATTTTTCTATTTCTGCCGGACGCCGGAGCTGTGCCGGAGTCAACTTTTGAAGATTACGTCGCACCAACAGGAAAAGGAACGAGCACAACTTCCGTATTTACAAAATAAAATCACCACGGGCGGACTTAATCCTAGCTCTATACGGATTTATTTGTACAAAAATGCTTTCAAACTATCATTTATGACTACGCCTACAAACGCAATACAATAAATAAATAAATAAATAAAGTATTTTATTCTGAAATGTAATACATCACTTCCTGTTGTCCTGTCGCTCCCCGTGCATGCGTGGGTTTCCTCCGGGTACTCCGGTTTCCTCCCACAGACCAAAAAACATGCTTGTTAGGCTGATTGGTGACTCTAAATTGACCCTAGGTGTGAGTGTGAGAGTGGATGGTTGTTTGGTGTGAGTGAGACAGGTCCCTCTTGTAAATGAGTCCCCGTGACTCAACGAGGCTAGCCTGTATAAATAAAGGTTGAATGAATCGAGAGAAGATCAAGGCAGCAGTCTCTACTGTTGTTCTCCTTCTTCCACCGAATGAATTGTTTTGTTCTGACTTACTTATTTATCACTTGATTTATCGCGCGATCCCGCAAATCCCGCGCATGCGTCTAGGAGCGGCGCATGCAGGCGGACCTGAGCTGAGCGGAGGTGGTGGAAATTGGAGTTTGAGACGCTCAGCTGCGACCTGCGGAGCGGAGCGGACCGCATGTAGTGTATTTTTGGCGATCGGTAGTTCCCCATGTAAATAAATTGCACACTAGGTCAGGGTTCGCTTTTCTTATCTGAGTCAACAAATGGATTGCCAGAACCTCCTAAAGGTTATCTCAAAGTCTTTTTCAAGGCCTCGCCGAATTCCTCTCATACCCAAGATTTTGCATTTGCAACCATCAAAGCCACAGTCCTTTTGGACACACTGTGCCTGCTAGCTGCTTCAGGAGTCTTTGAGGACAGCCAAGCGATGAAGCCGTCCTTCTTCAGCTTTATGACCTCCATCACTGCTGGCATTTTCACTGTAACAGCTACCAATAACCTTTAGGCCACAGCTCCTGAAAGTTATATCTGCAATAAAGCACCATGAACATACTGTAGCAGCTCATTCAGAGTCCATGTCCCCGACCTCCCTTAAGATATGTGAAAGACTCTCCCAGATGTGTGAGTTGAAGATCACATGGACAGAAGGCTCCACAAACTGCTACTAGTTCACTCTCACAATGTGTTTGGGTTTACCAGATCTGTCAAGCAGCCAGGGGTAGTCCTAACCCGTTTGGTGCCCTGGACAAACCCCTTTCACCCCACCCCGAGCTTGCGTCACCCAACTCACCCCCAAACTGCCCTTGAGGATGCAGACACACTCTGTCATGACAAATCATTTAGATTGCCATGTACCATCACAGTCAGACTCAAAATGTCTTTGAATATTTTATTTTTTAAAAACTTGAAATTGACAAAACTGGAATACTATAAACACAACGTAAGACACAAAAATACTGTACAGTTGTCCCTCGTTCATTGCGGGTGTTCCATTCCCTGCCCCTGCACCCCTGCGCACGATAAGTGAAAAACCATGACATAGAGATACAGTAGTTCGAGTTCAGTAAACGTCATAACATGTGCCAAGATGCAATCACACTCATCACCTGTTACTCCCAATGTCCCTCCTTGTAGAGAAGAAAAGCACAGCAGGACATCATGCATCACGTAGCACAGATGTACTTCTTAATCAATTACACTGTAACAACTGGACATAGAAGTTCTAAAATAATTAAAAATAAATTTTAACACTTATATTTTTGATTATGAAGATTTGATGATGTGACATACTTTGAATTATAAGTTGGAGGACAAAAGCCGATAATGCATCTGGACAGCAAAGGGTTAACCCTTCACAAAGCCGATGCAGGAGAAATGTGTCGTGTGTGTGTGTGTGTGTGTGTGTGTGTCCTTGTTTATGTTATGTTGTGAGGCCCAGTTTTCTGAGTTTTACCAAATTGTGAGGCCCAACTGGTTCTTATGGGGCCCAAAGCCCGGGCCCCATAAGAAGAAGTTCCGTTTGTGGGTTAGGGGTTAGGGTTAGGACTAATAATAATAATAATAATAATAAATTCAATTTATACCGCACTTTTCATTAATAAAAATCTCAAAGTGCTACAACAATAAAACAAGTGATAAAATCAAATAAAATCAATAATGATATCAACTAAGATTAAAGACAGAATAATGTGGAGGCAGAATAGGCCTGCTTAAAAAATAAATAAATAAATAAAACAAGTGATAAAATCAAGTAAAATCAATAATACTATCAGCCAAGATCAAAGATAAAATCATGCGGAGGCAGAATAGGCTTGCTTAAAAAGAAAAGTCTTTAAACCGCTTTTAAAGTCAACCAGTGACTGTGGAGCTCTCAGGTAGTCAGGGAGGGAGTTCCATAGGCGGGGGGCAGCCACACAGAATGCCCGGTCTCCCATGGTCCTTAATTTGGTTCGTGGAATGTGAAGTAGATTACTGTTCTGTGATCGTAGAGACCGGGTGGATGAATATGGTGCAAGAATGTCCTTTAGATAGTCAGGTGAAGTTCCGTGTAAGCATTGGTGTGTAATGAGAGCAGTTTTGTACTGAATTCTGTAGGTGACAGGAAGCCAATGGAGGTTATGGAGAATGGGTGTAATATGTTCAAATTTACGAGCTCTCAATAAAATCCTTGCTGCACTGTTTTGAATATATTGAAGCTTCTGAAGATTTTTGCCAGGGATTCCAATAAACAGGGAGTTGCAGTAGTCGAGCCTGGAGGAGACAAAGGCATGGACGAGTTTCTCAGCATCAGAAAAAGTCAGAGATGGGCGAAGTCTGGAGATGTTTCGAAGATGGAAGAAGCAGGTTTTAAACAGATGCTTAATGTGATTTTCAAATGTAAGATGAGAGTCCATTTTTATTCCAAGATTTGTAACAGAGGTGGAGAGGGGGATGTCTTGACCAGAGAAGGAGATTGTTGTTAAAGTTGATGTTTGTACCTGGTGAGGGGTGCCAATCATTATGGCCTCAGTCTTCGAGCAGTTTAATTGGAGAAAGTTCTGATTCATCCATGCCCTTATTTCCTCCAGGCAGGTAGAGAGGGCAGTGAGTGAAGATGGAGATGGGGATGATGAGGATGATCCAGTCCTGATGTAAAGCTGTGTGTCGTCGGCATAGCAGTGAAAAGAAATGTTGAACTGATTAATAATTTGACCTAAAGGCAGCATGTAAAGGGAAAACAGCAGGGGCCCCAGAACTGACCCTTGAGGGACACCACAGGAGACACCGACTGTCTGGGAAGTGGCATTGCCAAGACTAACACATTCCAGCCTATCGGAGAGGAAAGATTTGAACCAGTCCAGGACAGTGTCACAGAGACCGACCTCCACATGAAGACGGTGGAGGAGGATACTATGGTCCACAGTGTCGAAAGCTGCAGTGAGGTCAAGGAGGACAAGGATGGAGGGAGAACCAGTGTCAGCAGCCATGAGGACATCATTTGTAACTCTCAGTAATGCAGTCTCAGTACTGTGAGCTAATCTGAATCCAGACTGGAACTTCTCATACAGAGAGTGTATCCAAAGGGGTGAAACGGGTGAAACGTTTCAAAGGGTGACACGTTTTCTGCAACAAATAAAGTCCAGTTGTTTTTGTATTGAGCGCTTGTTCTGATTTTATCATGTCCTGGATGACTGAGAATCTTCACCAGCATATTTTTCCAAGTAATGTGAAGTGATTTCAAGCAGCTATACGCACAATCTGCAAAATATTCAGAATAGGAGACAAATCAACACCTCTTTCACTTAATGGCTATTTAACATGGTCCAAGCTACATCATCATTGCCTGTAGTAATTATATTAGCCTAATATTAATTTTTCATTTAGTGGATTAGTTTTAGAATTTCAATCTTCAAAACGGTAATATTTTCTACTGTAAACCAAATAGGTCGTCCTGAGCAGCAAAACTAATTAATAGAAAGCATATCTCACAACAGGATAAAGCCTACATAACATAACACCTTTCATGAAATGACACTGCTGCATACATCTTTTACTCGTTTCTCCTCTTCTTCTTTTCTCGTTTGCCTATAAACTGGGCACCTGATGTATTGGGCCCATTCTTGTCCATATGTGTACTTGGAACTCAAGCAGAGTAGGTTATCACCGCCCATCCCTAAACATGAGTCAAAACAACTTAGGCCTAAATTAATTCACCTTCCCAAGTATGCAGATTAATTTTTGTATTTTTTTTTTCCACACAAATAAGCTGTGAATTAAACTGACTAAATTCACCATACAGTATAGTGAATGAAATGTGCTTTGTTTGGGAGAAATCAATGGTGTGATTTACTTAAGGAACTAATTGTATTAGGTGTGCTATTAGATGCATTCATGGGCCAACAAGGGTGATGAGAGAATCCCCCTTCCCCTCCCCTTCTTTCACAGCCTGTGTGTCAGATCTCAGCAGAAGCTGCACGTCCTGCACCTGGCGGAGGGCGCCCACTCCTTGCAAGAAGGCGATAGAAAACCAATATGTAGACTAGACAGGCTATATAAAATAATTGTAAGCCCCGTCTGGGACGTGCGCTTGTCCCACCCTTGATGAGATGCCGCCCTAAGCAGCTGCCTATTGTCCATCTCAGAAACCAAGCAGCCTCCCCATCACAGGATCCAACTCACCAGCTATGGTCAGTTGACAGCTCTGCCCCTCTTTCACCCAAGTGTCCAAGACTTGAAGCTGCAGGTCTGATGACATAATCAAACCAATCTTTGGCCTAAGGTAGCCTGGTACCAAGTACACTCATGGACCAGTTTATGCTTGAACATAGTATTCATTATGCACAGCCAAGGCCGAGCACAAAGTTCAATAACAGAACACCGTACAAGTTCAAATC
>JBBPBX010066589.1:0-10147 GCA_038048925.1 Garcialebias charrua | reverse complement strand
CAGGAGAAGAACATAGTTTAACTTCCCTCGTGGACTAAAGAAAAGCAGGAAGTAAAGGTTTTTTGTAGAGAGCTTGAAAAAGTTAAATCCACTCCGCTCATTGGCTGTTCACTAAAATAAAGGAGTGACTTTGCTCAGGTCAGAGAGTTGAAAATCTGAAGGTTACTTCAGGATAGGAGAGGAAGATTGTTTTTAGAACAGACAGAAATCAGTCGCCAGTTATACAGATAACTTGATTAGACTTTGATTCACGTGTTAACATTTCTAAAACAAATCTGAAAAGTACAACTTGACCTATCTCTCAACTTTGCCATAGTTCTTTGACTAAGACGTACACCAGCATTGGTAACAGCATAAAACCATGATCATACAATGACAAGAGCCATTCTGTTAATTCTAAAAAAAAAAAGCTAAGTCTGGTCCTCTGGACATTCAAAAAAACAAAACAAAACAAAGCAAAAAAATTGTAGAAACGTTTCGTCTTTCGTCTGAAAGACTTCCTCAGTCTGAGCTGCTGTATTCAGCTCAGTCTTATAAATAGCACCCTCTCACAGTGGATCAACCAGTTGGCTGATGACAGCCTGAAACCAGCTGCTCACATGATCAAGGAGGACCATCAGCCTAACGATGGAGCACCCTGAGGGTTGTTTGCTATTCACAGAGGGCTGAGTGACTGTCCACCATTAAACAGGGGTGGAGGCCTCCGGGTTCAACTGTCCCCCTTATACAACGCTGTTATTGCTAGTATCACTCAGCCCTCTGTGAATAGCAAACAACCATCAGGGTGCTAACGATCCATCGTTAGGCTGATGGTCCTCCTTGATCATGTGAGCAGCTGGTTTCAGGCTGTCATCAGCCAACTGGTCGATCCACTGTGAGAGGGTGCTATTTATAAGACTGAGCTGAATACAGCAGCTCAGACTGAGGAAGTCTTTCGGACGAAAGACGAAACGTTTCTACATTTTGTAAAAAGAATGAGCTGTTATAACCTGAAAGGAATGGAGATTTTTGCTAAGCCAAAATACAGAACAAGTTTGAAAGGACGGTGTGTTTCAATACAAGGTGTTGATTTGTGGAATAGTTTAGAAAATGAAATTAAATCTACAACCTCCATTATAGTCTTTAAAAAAATTATCAAAGCAAATATGTTAATTAAATACTAAATACTCAAATTGCCAAATTGCAAATGTGTTTTCAAATTATGTAAATAGTTTATATTTTGTATCACTGTTGAGTGGCTTGGAAATTTGTATATTTGATTGAGATATTTTATTGATCTCGCTTTTTTTTTGTTGTTGTTATCATTATAGAAAAAAGGGACAGGTATAATAAGATTTTTTCTTCTCCCTGTCTCCTTTCATTTTACGTTTTTCTTGTCTTCTTTCATTGTATTGTTACAATGTAAAAAATGTTTTTTCTTTACAAAATGTAAAATGAATAAATAAATAAATTAAAAAAAATTAATTAAAAAAAAAATTTAAGGTACATTTATATGGTGAAATGCTATATATGCTAAGGTGCATTAGGACCTTTAAAATTAGGAATATTTAAGAGAACCAGTATTAAAAAAAAGCTTGATTCTATTCCTCTTATGAACTTGTCTTACTATAATTTATATATTATTTATTTATTTATATATATTTTGTTTGTTCTTTGTTGTTTTAGTGAGTCAAATTGGTTCTTCTCATCCTGAACATTTAATTGTTCTGTTGACCTTGTGTTAATCTGCATTTCAAGTTCAAGTTCGAGTTCACTGTATTAGGCCCCCAAGGGGCAATTCATCTACAACAGGTAGAGGTGATGAGACAGCCAGCACATTCATACAGCTTTTTTTGATAAATAAACATGATTTGAAGTTGGAACTTTTTTTTCTTCCATTTTTGAGAAATAGCCCCCCACCCCCCACTTTCACTTCTGCTTGGTATCAGTCAGACCACCAATGCACGACTACAACTGGTCCAGCATGCAGCAGCCCGATTTTTAACTAGTACACGCAAAAGAGAGCACATTACACCAGTCTTGGCCTCCCTGCACTGAATACTGGTTCATCTTCGAATCCAGTTCAAAATTCTCATGTATGTGTACAAATCGCTGAACAGTCTTGCCCCGACTATCTCTCAGATTTGATACACCCCTATGTCCCAACACGGCCCTTACCAAAAAGTAGTATATGCAAGTATACTTAAAGTACACTAATTTTAAACTAAAAAAATAAGAGTATACTTTCAGTATACTTTTTAGGTACTTATCAAAAGTATACTTAGCCAAGTTTATTTTACACAATACTTGACTTATACTAAAAATAAACTAAAAGTCTAAGTATACTTAATCTATACTTATGTTTAAACTTTTGGCCAAGATATTTTACACAAAGTATTTTCACACTGGTTTATTTTTAGTACTTCTGTTTTAAACGTTTTGTCAGTTTTTTGAAACAGCTCGAGCTGTTTTTTTATATTGTTGTATATATATATATATATANAACCCGGAGGCCTCCACCCCTGTTTAATGGTGGACAGTCACTCAGCCCTCTGTGAATAGCAAACAACCCTCAGGGTGCTCCATCGTTAGGCTGATGGTCCTCCTTGATCATGTGAGCAGCTGGTTTCAGGCTGTCATCAGCCAACTGGTTGATCCACTGTGAGAGGGTGCTATTTATAAGACTGAGCTGAATACAGCAGCTCAGACTGAGGAAGTCTTTCGGACGAAAGACGAAACGTTTCTACAACTTTTTTGCTTTGTTTTGTTTTTTTGAATGTCCAGAGGACCAGGCTTAGCTTTTTTAGATTTTTCTACCTGGATTATTGAGCATGCATCAGGGCATTCTGTTAATTATTTCTGAATTAACACAAATTAAAAGGAAGTCTCTTCTGATTGATTTGTGTCTTTTGATTCAAAATAAATGTAATAACATAGTGTCCACTCGTTTCCTTGAGAGCCTCAAGAAAAGTGTACCACTTTTCAGACACCGGGTTGTATCACTACATAAGCATTTATTCAAGGAATGCTGTAATTTTAATTATATATCTCTAAACATTATATTTATCTGATATAATACAGGACACAACATGCTTTTGACTGTTTACATTAAATGTGTTTACAGCCAAGCTGCAGCAGATGGTTTTATTTACGTTCCTCTCTCCACCTGCGTCACTTTAGGTTAATGAACATCATGCCTAAGCTGCCAGATCAGCATGTGTGCATGTGTGTTTCCAGCCCCACCCAAGCCGGCCATGCTACGTCAACTCATACGCGAGGACAAGACAGGGGCCATCAGTTAAATTAAAATCTGTTGCTCGCCTCTGTGTCGTCTCCGGCTTACGCATCCCCGCCTCAGCCAATCAGGCTGAGAGGGGAACTGTGGGTAACATCAGGAGGAGGAGGAAGGGCGGCAGCCCATCTCTTGTCACAGCTGGGAGGGGAGAGTGTAAAGGATGGAGGGAGGGAGAGAATGGGAGGAGGGGAGAGGCAATGCGAAGGCAACGCCTCACAGCATCAGGGAGCTCTCCCAGTCTCCTTCTCTCTAACTCCCCCCCACCCCCACCCCACACACACACCTCACCCCACCCTCCTCTTTTTTCCTGTCTCTGACGCGTGAATCAACCAGAGGGACTCTCATCTCCCATTCAGTCCTCTGGATGTGAGGAGTGCCCTCACATTTGAAGCTGTTCTTTTGCTTTTTATTCTCCCATTTGCTGAAATTTCTTCCCCACCGGCTAAAGAATGAGTCGGTGACTAATATCCAGGATATTTTATTTATTTTTTTATTCTTGATTCTTTGGGATGCAGCATCTTTTACCAGAGTCATCTTTGTTCTTCGGCTGCTGAGTGTACAGTATCTGCTAGTGGGGAAATAGGTTAGTGTGCCTGTTTGGTGCCAGACGGCAGAGGTGACTGCATGTTCGCTGCACAGAGGACATGAAGAGGAAGGGGATGTCTTCTTGACAGTAGCATCCTTTAGTCCTGCAGCCATCTGTGGAGAATGTTTCCACCTAGCTCTAACCTTTAGCGGGAGTGTCAGAGGATAATTTCAGGAGGGACATAAAAGGAGGGCCAGGGGACAAATACAGACTCATCTTGGTGGATTCTTTTTTTGTGGTTGCAAGCCACGCACCATGGACATCAACCTTCAGTCGCATCGCTTCTACTTCCCTCAGATCTACTGTGCTGAGCCAGGGGTGCAGCCACAGCTGGCTGAGTTCAAAGTCAGGTAAGGCTTCAGGGGAATCAGTGGCTCCATCAATGAATGGGAATCTGTCATTTATTGGTGACTGTCTGATGAAATTTGGTTACAGTCTCGTGATTGTTTCCAGCAGATCCCCCAGCTGCAGCATAAAAGGGAATTCAGTGTGATGCTGTGAGCGGCGTGTTGCCCTTGCAGGGGGATGGGGCTGGATGCTAATGTATTAGCTAGCTGTGCAAAAATAAACGTGTCAGGCTCCTATAGGAGAACCAGGGGACCTATTGATGGACAAAGAAGAAGCTTGCCAAGTTTGGACAGAGGGGAGGTTGATAGTGCCACAGTTGGGTTATGTTTTAGGGAATCTGTAGCGCTCTTATTGGACGTCTGCGTGGCTCTTTTGTTCTCTGTGTTTGCACTTTTTCATTTCCCTTTTGTCCCTGTTTCTCTCCAATCAGGGCTGAAAGTGATCAGGGAGGCTTGTTGCATCCACAGCTGAACAGAGGCATATCGTCATGCTTGCAGCATTTGTGAAGACGCATGCTCAGACATGCAACAGCTTCCTTTCTCTTTGTCTTGTTGAGGTGTAACTGTGCAGCACGGAGCTGTTGCACTTAGACCTCTCGTTTTGTGCTCTTTGACAGCAACGAAAAGGAACACAGTCGACTTCAAGAGATGCAATTTTCTTGATTTTAGACATTTGTCCTTACACTGTCACAAACTATCCGGTCAGCAATGTCGGCAGCTTGGGATGCTCTCGTAATCCCATGTGCGATACATTAGATGATTTGTCCTCTCACACCTCTGATTAGTGCAGCTTTAAGCGACTCAGCCAGAGTTTTGCCTCACTAAGCAGCTTTTAGGTTGGCCGGGTTGGTAGGGCAGCTATTTCAGGTTCCAGTTGTGTCAGTATCACAGCCTGGCACTGCTTCCTGACGGCGCTGCGGGAGTCTGAGGTTGTAGGACTGAACCAGCAGGAGGAAGAAAGGTGCCTGTATGCCACTACATTTTGTAGTCCAGAAGAAAGAAACATACAGAATGAAGCCATGATTTCACTCTTATATGTCCTCCTTTATAGGCCTGACAGTATTCATAATCTATGAATGTAGATGCTATCCAACACCAAAATAATTTGTGTTAGCTTTGAATTCAAAGATGAAGGTTTAAGAAAAGCCATGGTCTCACACCATTTCCTGTGGTAACCTTTTCACCGGTTGCCTCTGCAGAGATGCAAGTGTGGTGTGTGGTTTTTATCTTTTATTTTGCAATACTAATTCAAGCAATCGTCTTTAGCAAAGCCGATTTTGCGCAATGGATACTAATGCAAAGTGGAGAATTTAGAAAGTGCATACACGCCGAATACAGAGTGGCGTGTCCATGGTGTCGCTTTTACTTGTTTTTTTAATCACCAAGTGTTTGCTTTAATAGTAGAATAACTGAACTTGGATGGTTTGTTAAAACTGGAGATGAACTGAGTTATAAAGCAGCAATATTATCGAACATGTTAATCATGCTATTTTTTGCAAGTTAATATGATTTTCTTTGCTTTTGACCAAAATGTGTGAGAATTGCTTTGGTGAAAATAAAACTGGATTAATGGGTTTCACAGCTCCATTCTTTTGGAGTTGCTTTAGTCCAAAGCTTTACATTCAAACAGGTTTTTAAACTCAAGTACATTAATTAGTAAAAGGGAATTATTCCCATTCTCAATGTCTATGGGGGAGTAGTGGCACAGTGGTTTGAGAAAGCGAGATTGGAATTTCGCTGATTCAATCTGCCGGATGACAACATCCAAAATGTGGGTGGGGAAAGGTGAATCACCCACACCTGCCTCCACCCTCATTTGCCCCACTCTGGGCTCTTGAGCAAGGCCCTTAACCCCCACCATCTGCTCCCCTGGGCACACTAGAAGGCAGCTCTCTGCCCCACACAGGGGGCTGTGGTAGCATGGACTGTGGTTGCATCAGGAAGGACATCCAGTGTAAAATCAATTGCCAAATATTTTGTGTGAGTTAGTTCGCTGACCAAGGGAGCAGCTGAAAATAAAGCCCATTCTCCATGTCTGTTGCAGCGTATTTACCCAATGTGCACTTAGAGCTGCAGTAAGCTACAATCAGTGTTCAGAGAGGCCTGGAAGGATTGGATTGTATCCTTCAGACTGTGTTGCACCTTAAAGCTGTTATATGTAACTTTTCTAACAATATATTTTTAACATATTTCTTCACTCTGTCACTAGATTGATGTTAGAGAGGTAATCTCTGAAAAAAACTTAAAAAAATATTGTCCCCTTGCTTCTCCAGGTGGTAAATAAGCATTTCTAAAAAGAAAAAGTGACCCGCCATTTTCCAGCCAATAAAAACAAAGTTTGTAACCAGCCAATAAAAACCGAGCTTGAATTTGAATCAGCCAATAAAAACAGAGCTTGAATTTGAATTTCAACAGACCACAAGGGGGCAGAGCCATATATGGCTCTGAGGGGGAGGGATCAGAATGCTTTGCTTGTTGGAAATTTTTTCTAAGTGCTGATGTTCTACAGAAACTGCAGACTTCACCTTTAAGTTTTGATAGTCATCACCTTCTGAGGTATTAAGAATCAGAATCACTGAAGCTCAGCAGAATGAGAGTGGAAACAGTCTGTTAAAGTCCTTTATTATAAGGCTAAACAGTTTTGACCTCTTGTTCATAAAAGCATGTAAGTATGACATGGTTTAAATATAAAACTAGGGGAATATGAAGGTGGACAAAGCTGTTTTGTTCTTCCTAAAGCTGCAAATGTGATGTAGAAATCTGACAAACCCAGAGAGAGCCTAAACGGCAAACATCCATGGTTGGCTTCCTCTTTGTTGAGAGAGTTTCAAGTGGTAGTGGCACAAAAAGGGCTTGTTGTCATCATGCAGTCACCTTTAATATGTTAAGCTTCTTAGATTTGAATTAAAGAATAAAGAACAGAAAATTGGAGAGTGAAAAAATAAAAACCAATAGCGAGAGAAAGATGGAGAGGCGGACATGATGGAAATGAGATGAGGAGGGGTAAGGGAGGCGGTTAGAAAATCATTGCTAAGCAAAACCAAGAAGTACCAGAGGCTGTCAGATTAATGAGAGGGAAATAAATAAATAAAAACAAGAAAAGGTCGACTGTGGGAACGAATGGGTGCTTATACCAGAATTCGTTGCACTGCATGCACTGGAGAAGCCTTCAGGAGAATGCTGGGATACGAACACCAGACTGGACTCTATAGCCGTGTTTCCATCAAGGTTTCTAGCTGCGCATTTTGAAGTATCGCAGCAGAAAAGCTTAATGGAAACGGCAAAATCCGTATTTACTTTCTCAAGTTCGCCAAAAAGTTTATACGCTCGCTTGAGGTGGTTTTTGGGATGTTCGAAAATGAGCAGATGCGCACAGCGACAGATGGAAACACATTTGCCGACTCGTGCTGCCGAAGCGAACATTCACGTCACGTGACTGATCAGCTGTTTCCGCTCCGGACAACATGTAACATCGCTAAAACTAGTTTGTATGACAGAATAAATACAACTCGACCGATAGCAACACGTACCTGAAATATTCTCTCCATTTTGACGAGATGTGTGGCCAGGTTCTGTTTTCAACTGCTACTTCCTGTTTACTGTAGACATGCGCAGTGCTGACGTCTGACGTAATGACGCTGACGTCTGACGTAATGACGCTGTGCGTGGCTTGGTAGATGCGCTTCAAGCCAGCAGATGGAAACACTTCTGCTTCGCATTAATTTGTATTTACATATTTGCGAGATTTCAAAAATTAGCTCAAAAATCGAAATGAAAATGGATGGAAACACAGCTTATGGTTACCCACAGGATCGCCTGATATCCATGACAACCAGCTGGTCAAACATGTTGTCATGTATGTGCAGAAAGCCTCACATACGTGCATGCAGAGAGAGCAGGACACCTGCTGGCTCTGTGGATCTTCCAGCAGAAACCCACCACTGATACTGGTTTCAACTGGTTTTAACTGGAGGTCCAGTTTCATGAGAGGAAATAAAGATAATCATCAATATGCCTGGGTTGCTTGATGACGATAAAAGTAAATAAATAAAAAATATCAGAAGAGCTTATCATTGATGGAACCACCACACTGAAACTGCCACGGTTCCATACGTGACAGACTCAAAGGGATAGTCTGGTCATTTTTTAAGATATACTCTATCCTATAATTATCAATAATTGGTAACTTATCAGCAGCAGTGATAAAGAGTGGGCGGCCGTGGCACAGTGGTAATGGCAGTCGACCCCCGATCGGAAGGTTGGAGGTTCGAATCCCGCATCCGCCCACCATGTGTCGTTGTGTCCCTGGGCAAGACACTTAACCCCAAGTTTCTCCCGGTAGGTCTGGATGGCACCTTGCAAGGCAGGCTACCACTACCAGTGCGTGAATGAATGAATGGGTGGATGGCTGGTATTGTAAAGCGCTTTGGGGCTCCTCACAGGGGGCTGGAAAGCGCTATATAAATAAGCTCCATTTACCATTTAAAGAGTGGAGAATAGAGAAAGATGCTAATGGCTTACTAAATGAGTACCATACTTTAAATTTCCAGGCTTCTAAATCAAATGGTTTTTTAAAACAATACATAAGCTAATGTTAAACCGCTACACTTTTGCACGATTCTGTTCATTTTTGATTGTCACTGTTTGTTCAGCTAACTAAAATCTGTGTTATGATGTAACTGTACGTGTGCTGAGTTTGACAGACTGTGTATCATCTCGTTGGTGCTGAGGCTGCTGAGTGTATCAGTGCTGAGAGCTGAGTAAACCTTTGGATTGATGAAATTTGCTGATTGGGTGGGTTTTAACGAAATGCTCACGTAATCATTGGATGTACGCCTGCAAGGAATTAATATTTGGAGTCAGCTCAAATAAAGATGGTTACCACAGCTAATCAACCATAGAACACAAAACTGACTATGACTTGTATAATTTTTCAGAGATTCAACAAAAATGTAGTGTGGTAGTAGCTGAGACTCGCAGCTAACAAATACTCGGCACTAATAGCTTGATTGAGAGCTTTGTTTGATAATAAGTATGGAATATTATCCATCCATCAGTCCATCATCTTGTGCTTGTTCTGAAGTCAGATCTCGGGGCCAGCAGCTTGAGCAAGGAGGTCCAGACATCTCTTTCTACAGTCACCTCTTCCAGCTCTTCTGGGAGGATTCCAATTTGTTCCCAGGCCAACAGAGATACAAAGTCTCTCCAGCGTGTCCTGGGTCTTCCTTGAGGTCTCCTCTCAATCATGCCCAAAGCACCTCCCTAGGGAGGCACCC
Source organism: Garcialebias charrua (assembly GCA_038048925.1). Taxonomy (NCBI): domain Eukaryota; kingdom Metazoa; phylum Chordata; class Actinopteri; order Cyprinodontiformes; family Rivulidae; genus Garcialebias; species Garcialebias charrua. The sequence goes on along the minus strand of JBBPBX010066589.1, from coordinate 664 downwards.
AGGGAGCATCCTTACCAGATGCCTGAACCACCTCAACTGGCTCCTCTCGATGTGGAGAAGTAGTGGTTGTACTCTGAGTCTCTCCCGGATAGCAGAACTTCTCACCCTGTCTCTAAGGGAGAGTCCAGCTGCCCTGTGGAAGAAACTCATTTCAACCACCTGTATCTGCAGTCTCATTCTTTCGGTCACTACCCAGACTTTGTGATCATATGTGAGGGTGAACGTTGACCGACCGGTAAACAGTGAGCTTTACCTTACATTTCAGCTCCCTCTTCACCACAATGGACCGGCACAGAGTCCGCAAAAATCCGTCTGTCGATCTCACGCTTCATTCTTCCCTCACTCATGAACAAAACCCAGAGATACTTGAACTCTTCCACTTGAGGCAGAACCTCACCCTTGACCCAGATCCACCCTTTTCCGACTGAGGACCATGGCCTCAGATGTGGAGGCGCTGATTCTCATCCCAGCTGCTTCACACTCAGCTGCGAACCGCTCCAGTGAGAGCTGAAGATCACGGCATGATGACGCCAACAGGACGACATCATCTGCAAAGGGCAGAGATTTTTTCCACGTAATGTTCTGTGTTGCAATGTGATCCGGGAGGAACACTGTTTCATTTCAATATGTACTTGTACATAGCTGAAATGACACAAAACCTCTC
>JBBPBX010066588.1:0-14561 GCA_038048925.1 Garcialebias charrua | reverse complement strand
ATTCAACACTTGCTCTTCTCAAGGGCGGACGTCTCCTCTCGGTCTCCGCTTTGCTTTTGCTTTGTCTTGTCTGTGAAACTGTCTGAGAGCCTCTCTTCTACAAAATCTTCTGAATCATAACTATGGACTTCAATTTGGTCAGTTGGTCCCTCAACACAACTGATAACATTTCTTCAAAAAGAAGACAGGCTGTAGGCGAGCCGATTTGCCCTGTTGGCATGCACACAGCTGGATATCTCATCGACTTGGAAGACTTGATGATGTGTCTATCTCTGCTGTCATCTGTGGATCTTAAGGACGCATATTTAATTGGATTTATGATAACTGGTTCCTGCTTTTTGGATTCGGCTGGTTCCTGGTCTATCAACACACAAGGAAGATGTCAGCGGCAAATCTGGACCTGATCCGGCTGCCTGCCTTACATGACGGCTTGGTTCATGTCTCGAAAACCCAGACTTTTGGATGAATGGATTAGATCTCGGGTATTCTCTCAGGCCCGTTCCATTGGTATGGTCATTTTAATTTGGACATTTTGGAAGCGAGTGGACAGACACAGACTGAAGGTAGATGTCATTAAAGTTCTGCCTGTCCCCAAAACAATTGTGTTTATTTGACATTCGGCTCCCCGACTGGCCTTGACAGGCCGTCTTATCTCAACACGCCTGAGAAGTTTTGTAAACTTGACGCTCTCACCCTCCCAACCCTTCTACTGAGGAATTCCACAGACTTTTCAGAGGAGCCCAGCTGAATAAACATTCTGTCATCATTTCAGGACTCTGGATTCACCTCTGGCCATCCTCAGCAGCTCCCCACCCTGAGGGTGCACAGATCTCCAGAGGGAACTACTGTATATGAACTGAGTGATTCTAACTGAATTCTGCAGTGCCTCCGCGGGCTGGCTACTCTCCACCAGATTTTTTTTCATTACCACATTTTTGACCTTTAAGCGAAGGTCGAAAATGTGTTAGAGTTTGGAGACAAAAAAAACTCCTATGTGCTATTTTTCACTACTTTTATTGTCTGTCCAACAGATCTTACTTGTAAATGAGTTTTTGAGGCTCTATATGTGACTTATCTGTTTAAATAAAGGTTGAATGAATCTACCATTGTGCCAAGTAGCCGATACAATAGACTATATTCCGCGGGTGGCGGTGACGTACTTCCATTAAAAGCATTGACCTCACGCAGACTCTTCCACTGGTACATTTTCATCTTTAAATCACTTCTTGGTCTTCTGCCCTCATACATCTCCTCCTACATGTCTCTGTGTGAGTGCAGCTACAGCGTGCGCTCTCAGGACATGATCACCTGCAGTGTTCCATCAGTGAGGACTGAACTTGGAAAAAGGGTCTTCTCCTACTCTGCTCCTGTTTCCTTGAATATCTTACAAAAAGATCTGAAGTTCTCGGCCTTGCCGTCTCTAAATGGTTTTCAGAATCTGTTGGAATCCTGGCAAAAACCAATGCTGATTTGTTCTTGTTTTTGATTTTGTACATCTACCTTGTGGTGTTTTGCTAGTTTTTGATACTTTGCATTTCACGTTGTATTTCTCTCATGTTTTTCTGTTGTTTAAGGAAATTCTACCATTGCTGTTCATCATGCTTTAGTTTATAGCAGGTCGCTTTTGTAAATGAGCCCACGAGGCTCAATGAGATTTACCTGACTAAATAAAGGTTGAATGAATGAAAAAAAATACAACCCACGTCCTACTGGCACTACACGTGAGTTCCGTTGTGTCCACCAACCGGTGGGTACAGCAGTTCCGTTCCCCCGCTGAGGAGGGGTTAGGGCGACAATGGATCGTGGCTATCCGAAGGGGAAACGTTGCTATAGATTTATATAGATTTATATATGTATAGAGTTATCATTGGTGTGTATGTAGATGTTTTATTCATTGTATTTACTCATTTATGTTTGTGTCATTTCTGCTAACCGGAAGTGCGCCGCCCGGGTAATGCATGCAGAAGTGCTGGAACGGGAGTCCGTGGCATATAGGCTCCCTCCACTCCTGTCACTTTGTTCTGCCACAGACAAGCAGAGTAATAAAAATATTCCTGTGTTCTTCTACCCAGTTGAATATATTTGACAAAACTTGCAGCCCCTGTTTAATTCCAGTCCAGAAAATCTTGAGTAAAAAACATTTTGATTTAATTACCTAAACTTATTAATTTAAATTGACTAACTTACAAACTGCGACCATTTGCTCATTAGGCAGAGAAGTAAACTGCATCAGTTTAGATTTGAGGGAGCGTGAGCTGAAATACTGTCTGCGTTTTGGAATACATCAACTTAGCTGGAAAGTAGAAAATTTATTGCGAATGCGTTTTTACTGTACTGAATTCAAAAAAGGTCGAGCCGTGTTCCCTCGGTGCTTTTAACCATCCCATCTGCTCACAGCAACACAAGGGAGAGCTCTCAGTAAATCGCCTGTAAAGTCCACCACATAATGAGTTTTGGCCTCGTATCAGAGCCTGATTTAAAGGCGAGTGGCATGTTCTGTCTAAAAGTGTAAATTACTTGCGGTTATTAGAAAACTTTTTGGAGGAAACAGATGCATTATGTAAACCAGCGTTAGCAAGATTGTACTTTTTAATGGACTCTGTTTAGTTTTGACATTGATCTGTAATGTGGGCGGTTTTGAATGTTAAATACGAACTGAATCTGAGCAGATTTACGAAGATCTGTTTTCTACACTTGAGCAAAAAGAAAATTAGTACCGGTATGCATTTCCCCAGAACAGTGCAAAGTCCTAACATTTTCTATTTTGAATTCCATTCTTAATTGACATCTAAACATCTGTAATTGTAGTAATGCACTGTGTTCCAATATGTCTGCTCATGTAAAACGATTAAATTAGAATTTTTTTCCTTCAATGAAAAATGTTCTCTAATTTTTACATCTAGTAAGCATAAACTACCAATTTTTGTGGGTGGCCACACCATTGCAATGTGTCTGTTAGTAAAGTATCTTATAAACCACTGGAGTTGTTTCAATTTAACTGTTGAATGTCCATGATATCATAAATGTTTGTAAATCTGAATGTAATTTTGTAAAGACAACATTAACATAGCTAAATAAATTTCCACGCTGCTGAGATTCAAGGATTCAAGGTTCTTTATTTGTCATTTGTGCCACATGTGGTGGAATTGTGTACATGTCCCAGTTACATCCAACAGAAGTATAAACTAAGATACATCCATCCATCCATCTTCTTCCGCTTATCCGGGGTCGGGTCGCGGGGGTAGCAGCCTAAGTAGGGAGGCCCAGACTTCCCTCTCCCCAGCCACTTGGAGCAGCTGCCCGAGCAGATGCCCGAGCCACCTCAACTGGCTCCTCTCGATGTGGAGAAGCAGCGGCTCTACTCCGAGTCCCTCCCGGATGACTGAGCTTCTCACCCTATCTCTAAGGGAGAGTCCAGACACCCTGCGGAGAAAACTCATTTCAGCCGCTTGTATCCGAGATCTTGTTCTTTCGGTCATAACCCAAAGCTCATGACCATAGATGAGGGTGGGAACGTAGATCGATCGGTAAATTGAGAGCTTTGCCTTTTGACTCAGCTCTCTCTTCACCACGACAGACCGGTACAGCGCCCGCTTCACTGCGGACGCTGCACCTATCCGCCTATCGATCTCACGCTCCAGTTTTCCCTCATTCGTGAACAAGATCCCGAGATACTTAAACTCCTCCACTTGGGGCAGGACCTCCTCCCCGACCCGGAGAGGGCATGCTACCCTTTTCCGGCTCAAGACCATGGCCTCGGATTTGGAGGAACTGATCCTCATCCCGGCCGCATCACACTCGGCTGCAAACCGCTCCAGTGAAAGTTGTAAATCACGAACTGATGAAGCCAGTAGGACCACATCATCTGCAAAAAACAGAGAAGCGATTCTAAGGCCACCAAAACGGATCCTCTCAACACCTTGGCTGCGCCTAGAAATTCTGTCCATAAAAGTTATGAACAGAATCGGTGACAAAGGGCAACCTTGGCGGAGTCCAACTCTCACCGGAAACGAGCCTGACTTACTGCCGGCAATGCGGACCAAGCTCTGACACCGGTCGTACAGGGACCTAACAGCCCTTATCAAAGGGCCTGGTACCCCATACTCCCGGAGTACCCCCCACAGAACCCCCCGAGGGACGCGGTCGAATGCCTTCTCCAAGTCCACAAAGCACATGTAAACTGGTTGGGCAAACTCCCACGCACCCTCCAGGACCCTGTTGAGGGTGTAGAGCTGGTCCAGTGTTCCACGACCAGGACGAAAACCACACTGCTCCTCCTGAATCCGAGGTTCGACTATCCGACGGACCCTCCTCTCCAGAACCCCTGAATAGACCTTACCAGGGAGGCTTAAGAGTGTGATCCCCCTATAGTTGGAACACACCCTACGGTCCCCCTTTTTGAATAGGGGAACCACCACCCCAGTCTGCCAATCCAAGGGAACTGCCCCCGATGTCCACGCGATATTGCAGAGTCGCGTAAGCCAACACAACCCTACAACATCCAGAGCCCTAAGGAACTCCGGGCGAATCTCATCCACCCCCGGAGCCTTGCCACCGCAGAGCTTTTTAACCACCTCGGCGACCTCAGCACCAGAGATCGGAGAACCCGACCCAAAGTCCCCAGGCTCCGCTTCCTCAGTGGAAGACGTGCCAGTAGGATTGAGGAGGTCTTCGAAGTATTCCGCCCACCGACTCACAACATCCCGAGTTGAGGTCAGTAGCACGCCACCCCCACCATAAATGGTGTTGGTCGCGTACCTCTTTCCCCCCCTGAGACGCCGGATGGTGGACCAGAATCGCCTCGAAGCCGTACGGAAGTCATTCTCCATGGCCTCTCCGAACTCCTCCCACGCCCGAGTTTTTGCCTCAGCAACCACCCGAGCCGCATGCCGCTTGGACTGCCGGTACCTATCAGCTGCTTCCGGGGTCCCACAAGCCAAAAAGGCCCAATAGGACTCCTTCTTCAGCCTGACAGCATCCCTCACTGCCGGTGTCCACCACCGGGTTCGAGGGTTGCCACCACGACAGGCACCAACAACCTTGCGGCCACAGCTCCGATAAGCTGCCTCGACAATAGAGGCGCGGAACACGGCCCACTCGGACTCCATGTCCCCCGCCTCCCTCGGAACGTGTTCAAAGCTCTCCCGGAGGTGGGAGTTAAAGCTCCGTCTTACGGGAGACTCTGCCAGACGTTCCCAGCAGACCCTCACAATACGTTTGGGTCTGCCAGGTCTGACCGGCATCCTCCCCCACCATCGGAGCCAACTCACCACCAGGTAGTGGTCAGTTGACAGCTCCGCCCCTCTCTTCACCCGAGTGTCCAAGACATGCGGCCGCAGATCAGATGAGACGACAACAAAGTCGATCATCGAACTGCGACCTAGGGTGTCCTGGTGCCAAGAGCACATATGGACACCCTTATGCTTGAACATGGTGTTCGTTATGGACAATCCATGACGAGCACAGAAGTCCAATAACAGAACACCACTCTGGTTCAGATCAGGGGGGCCGTTCCTCCCAACCACACCCCTCCAGGTCTCACTGTCATTGCCCACGTGAGCGTTGAAGTCCCCCAGTAGAACAAGGGAGTCCCCAGGAGGCGCACTCTCCAATACCCCCTCCAAGGACTCCAAAAAGGGTGGGTAGTCTGAGCTGCCGTTTGGTGCATAGGCACAAACAACAGTCAGAGCCCGTCCCCCCACACGTAGGCGAAGGGAGGCTACCCTCTCGTTCACCGGGGTGAACCCCAACGTACAGGCACCAAGATGGGGGGCAACCAGTATGCCCACTCCTGCTCGGCGCCTCTCACCAGGGGCAACTCCAGAGTGGAAGAGTGTCCAACCCCTCTCAAGGAAACTGGTTCCAGAGCCAGAGCCATGCGTTGAGGTGAGTCCGACTATTTCTAGTCGGAAACTCTCAACCTCACACACTAGCTCAGGCTCCTTCCCCACCAGAGAGGTGACATTCCATGTCCCAATGGCCAGCTTCTGTAGCCGAGGATCAGACCGCCAGGGTCCCCGCCCTCGGCCACCACCCATCTCACATTGCACCCGACCCCTTTGGCTAACTAAGATACAGTTATTGAGAATTTTTTTCATGAGCAGGAATGGGAAGTGATGCCAAAGGGGAACTCATGGATGTAAACAGAACACGGAAGAATCAGAAGTTTATTTAAATTATTTTGTGTCACGTTGAGCAAGAGAGGGATGAAAAAGAGTAAAGTGTAAAGACCAGGGAGTTCTTGAGTTCCTATTAATTTCACTTCTTGTTCCACATCTGTCACACAAGTTTAAAAGAAAATATGCTACAATGTGACCAAATGGGTAAAATCATCTGCATTATGCCAAATTTTGTAAATATTATATTGTGTTCTGTATTTGCAGGATATGCACATCACAGCTACTTTAAAAGTAACTGCTGGAGTTATATCTATAAACTCGTGGAGTCAATCTGATTCAATATGGCTGCCACACAAACTGATTTTCATCAGAATATTTTCATGACTCCCCAAATAATAACTTCTGATTCAGCATATTGAGCCCAGGTTGCATGAGGAAGGGTATATGGCGTAAAACCCAATGTCTCATGCGAGTTCGTTTGCTGTGGCAACCCCTGAAAAAGTGATTAGCTGAGGGAAACTTCCATAGAAGGTGCATCGCACAACAACAGCTGTACCTTATTACAAGTTCCAGATGTTAAAAAAGTGGAAATCATGGCAACTAATCGCTTATAAACTGTAAATATATATATATATATATAGATATATATATATATATATATATATATATATATAGATATATATATATATATAGATATATATAGATATATAGATATATATAGATATATAGATAGATATATTTAAATATATATTTTTAAATATATATTAAAAAAATTGTTCCTCTGAGCAACTTTTAGAAAGTTAAATGTTTTATTAAAATAAAGTCTGAAATGAAACAGCAACTGGTAGGGCTGGTGCACTTCTGTATTACGCGTAAGCTAGCACGTAATACAGAAGTGCACCAGCCCTACCAGTTGCTGCATAAAATCAACAACAAAAAACCTCTTCCTCTGTTCTTATACACAGTGTAACTGCTACCAACTTTTATTTTTGCACCAACAACATTAAGGTTTACTTGTGTTCCCTGTTCAATTCAAGTTCAGACAAACACTCTCAATTGCAAGCAATGGGGGACATCGGCATACCGATGGAGACGGTACTAAATCTCTGTGTGTTTGTTTTTCCACAGAAGATGCTAGAGAAACTAGCTTGTGCCACAGGGTCCCTCCCTTGTTGTGCCAAAAAAGTAAAGATGAGGAAAAGGCTCCAAAGAGCTTGCAAGGATTGTGTGAAGGTTGCAGGGGCATGAAGTGTTGTGTGTGTGTGGGTACGTGTAAAGGACCAGTTCCTCACTGAGTTTTCCTGCTGCCAAGAAAGTGTTATGTCTAAATAGCAAATTGGCCACAAACAGTTTTTTTAATAGGTCAATGATTACTTTTTTTAAGTGGAAAAATGGCCTGAAGTGTTTTCAATCAATCTGCAATTTTTCATGTGTTCAACGGAGCATTGTTGAACTCATGGAGACCTGATGAGGACAGAAGGATTATCGTCATCTCCCTATAAAGGCATGGGAAATCACTTTCCTGCTTTGATTTTTGCAGACATGAGCGTAAATCCAAGCATGTGTTTGTGTGCACTATTCATGAGGTGGATGCACATCTGGAATTACTTCCTGTTCGTTAATATTCTGCGAGATACCTTTTATAATGAGCGACCCTGAATTCATACGTCCCCCTCACACCGGAGATCACATTTCCTCACTTTGACATAAAACCTGTTATTCAGCTTCAGCTACCGAGGAAGGGGAGAAAAAAAGACGACTCGTGGAGATAGCGCAGGCATTGTCAACATGTCTGCCCCGCTGTCTTGGTGAGGTATTGTTTTCATTATGTCAATGTAGACTAAAAATGCGATCTGGAATTTATTTGGCCATTCAAGGCTTAGTTGTATTCAAATTTGACTTTGGCTGTATAATGGGCTTACATGGGTTTTGTTTAAAATCATAATAGAACAGCACCGATGACTGTCAACAAGCTGTAAGACACCTAATGCTTGTCAGATCAGGCCTGTTTAGCTGTCGGTGGATTTAAAATTCAGGCCTTGTGAATGCAATCTTCACATATTTAAATACATTTAAATATTTGTTGAAAAGATTTACAGGTGAACCTAAGAGAACAGGCAAACATATCACTATAAATCTTTTGAAAAACAGCCTAAATTAAAGCTTAATTAGGTTAAATATATGTTTGCTTTGATGTTGCAAGCCAAGTTTACTCAGTGACGTTTTAGGCAGAGGTGACATCCAGAAATCACAAGCGAAAACAGAAACAAGGTTAAATCAGTAATGGTAATTATATTGTAGTTAAAAAACTTTGACACAATGGAATGCAACGAAAATTGTTATACGATTAAAAATATTTGTCTTATTTTTGATCAGGACATGTCTTTTATCCCCCACATTATTATTATTTTTAATTTATTTATAAATTTATTCATTTTAAAATACAATACCAAACAATCCCATGAATGATACAAATATAAAATGAAAGGTAGCAGAAGGAAGAAAAATCTTATTATATCAGCACCTTTTTTCAAACAATCAGTTCAAACAATAATAATCTTCAAGTAACAGAACAACAAAACGTTACTAGAACCTCCTCCCTCCACCTGCATGAATCACTAAAATTAAAACATCTAAAAATGATGCAGAAAAACTGGTTCACACATTTGTCACGTTTAGACTGGACTATTGCAATGGTTTGTTATCTGGGTGTCCAAATACTTTTTTTAAAAGTCTTCAGTTGATCCAAAATGCTGCTGCTTAACTGGAGTTAGTGGGAGAGATTCTCTCCAGTTTTAGCTTTTCTCCACTGGCTCCCTGTCAAATCCAGAATTAAATTCAAATTTTTTTTTTCTAAACTACAAAGCTCTCAACAACCTAGCTCCATTTTATAGTACAGATCTTATTGTTCCATATTTTACTAACAGAGCACTTCACTCTCAGGCTGCAGGTTTATGCCGGTTACCCACTGCACAACTCGAAACGCGCCTGCCGTCCCCTTTTGGCCGCTGGTCACGGTCCCACTGAACCACTGAACACCGTCTGATGACGTACACTAGGGGGTAGCAGAGGGAGGGGTCTCTGGCTTGTTTTCCGGGTTCAGTTGTTGTTTTAACTGCACCTCCGACGGTCTTCGATGAGATTAAAACTTTTTTTTATGTTTGGGGTGATCTACACTGGAGAGGACAGCAGCCTGTCAGCAGCAACTGTAAAAATGCCACGTTTCTTACCGGAGTTTGGTTCCAATTCCTGGAGGCTCGATCCGGTGAGTTTAAAAAGTCCGAAAAAAGTCCCGTTGTGGTTGTGTAATCAGATAGCGAGGCTCTCCCGACTGTTTGCCGGATGCGTCGAGCCGCCAGAGATCAACATTTGGGACGTCGGCGGCTCGACGGCGACGCGCGCGTGCGTGTGCAGGCTGCCTCCGCGCCGCTTCGATCACTTGAATCGCGCCGCTTCCTTGTTCGCCGTGACTCCACGCGTCTCCTCCATAGACTTTGAATGTAAACCGGCTGCTTCGGCCGCTCGACAAAGGGGGCAGTGGGTACTAGGCATTACTCGTGGTTCCTAGAGTTTCCAGCAGCAGAATGGGAGGAAGATCTTTCAGTTCTCAGGCTCCTCTCTTGTGGAACCAACTTCCAGTTTGTCCATGAGGCTGACACATTGTCCAGTTTGAAGACTGGGATTAAGACTTTTCTTTTTAGATAAATCCTATAGTTAGGGTTGGCTTGTGCTATAGACTTAGACTGCTGGAGTTCAAACTGCCCCCATGTCCTCTCTCTGCTGATGTCTTTACTTGCTTTACTCAACCTGTCTGTATTTGTAATTATTTCCATCTTAACATATTTTTTGTCTTTCCTCCTATAGAAAGTTCACCTGGACCTGTCATTCTGTGTCTGTTTCTACTTCCTGTCCTCTCAAACCCAGCCAGTCAAAGCAGATGGCCACTTGTCCTGAGCCTGGTTCTGCTGGAGGTTTCTTTGATTTGATTTGATTTGATGTTTATTCATTCATTTTAAAAGAACAATACAAGACAGTTTCATCAGATACAAGATTACAAGTAGGATAAAATGAAGGGAGCAGAAAGAAGATGAAATCTTATTATATCTGCCCCTATTTCACAGTTTGTTCAACCAATGATAACTTTCAAGCAACATCACAGAATGAATAGTTCTACCTATTTTCCTAACTGTAATACATCACAGAATGAATAGTTCTACCTATTTTCCTAACTGTAATACACAAACTACATCACAAAATGAATAATTCTACTTAATTTTCCTGACTGTAAAACATAAACTAGATCACAAAATGAATAATTCTACTTAATATTTCTAACTGTAAAACACAAACTACATCACCGATAATTCTAATTAATTTTCTAATTCTAATTTTTTTTTTTTTTTATTTTTTTATTTTTTTTTATAATTTTATTTAATTTTCCTATTTTTTTTTTTTTTTTATTGATTTTCCTAACTGTAATACACAAACTAGATCATAAAATGAATAATTCTACTTAATTCTACTTAATTTTTCTAATTGAAATACACAAACTAAAAGATGGCACAACATCAAGATGTTCACAAAATGAATAATTCTACTTAATTTTCCTAATTGTAATACACAAATTCATCACAAAAATGAATAATTCTACTTAATTTTTCTAACTGTAATACACAAACTGCTTTATAAAATGAATAACTCTACTTAATTTTTCTAACTGTAATTCACAAACGTACCGTACATCATAAGTACAACATAATTGTAATACACAAACACGCATTACATCATATATAGTTTTTGAGCAAGTCCTTTTTGACCTTTTTCTTAAATGTATACATTGATTTTTCATTTTTAACATCACTCTCCAGAGCATTCCACAATCGAATTCCCTGAATTGAGGTAGACCGTCCTTTTAAGCTGGTTCTGAATTGTGGTTTGATGAATATCTCTGTCCCTTTGAGATTGTAATAACTTTGTCTTTTTATAAAATTTCTTTGGATATTTAAAGGTAATGTGTTATTATGAGCCCTATACATAATTGATAAAATACTATATTCTACCAATTCCTGGAATTTCAATAAGTTTAGTTGAATAAACAAGGTGTTTGAAGGGTGAGTGAAGTGTTTTCTGGTGATTACTCTTACAGCTCTCTTTTGTAAAATAAAAACAGGCTTTGTAATAGTTTTGCATGCTTTTCCCCAAACCTCAATACAATAGATTAAATGTGGAGCAATGATTGTGTTATACAACATATGTAAAGCTTTATCAATTAAAAAATCCCTGACTTTATATAGTACTGCAATTGCTCTAGCTAGTTTTTTTTTAATAGAATTTACATGATGTTTCCATGTCAGTTTGTCATCAATGATAACACCCAGAAACTTCACTTCACTCACTTTACAGATCACAACATCTTCAATTTCAAATGGATCGTCATCAACAATTCCCTTTTTGTTACTGAAAATCATGTAGTTAGTTTTATCTAAATTCAAAGATAATTTGTTTAATTTAAACCAAGTTTGTATTTTTATAAATTCTGTTTTCATCATATCCAAAATCTGTTTTATGTCATTACCCGAACTGAAAAAAGTGGTGTCATCGGCAAAAAGAACACATTTAAGTAGTGCTGACACATTTACCAAGTCATTCACATATAAAATAAACAACTTTGGTCCAAGCACAGAACCCTGAGGAACTCCACAAGTGATATCACGGAGGTCAGATCTAACATCATTTATTTGCACAAACTGTTTCCTGTCCTTCAAATAGCTAGATACCCACTGTAATGCTGGTCCTCTAATACCATATTTATTTAGTTTTTCAAGGAGAATGGTGTGGTCAATGGTATCAAATGCTTTTTTTAGATCAACAAAAACACTAACACAGTACTGTTTATGATCGACAGCATTAGTTATTTGTTCCATTAAATCCATGAGAGCCATTGACGTAGAGTTTTTTTCTCTAAACCCATATTGACTGCTACTTAAAATGTTTTGTTTATCAATAAATTGATCCAATCTGGACACAAATAGTTTTTCTAGAATCTTTGAGAACTGTGGTAATAAGGATATTGGCCTATAATTATTGAATACACATTTATCACCATTTTTAAAAAGAGGAATTACCTTTGCTACTTTCATGTTATCTGGAAATATTCCTGTTGAAAAAGATAAATTGCATATAAATGTAAACGGTTCAATAACATAACTTATTATTTCCTTTACGAACATCATATCCATGTCCACCCAGTCTTTTGATCTCTTGTCTGAGAGATTTTTTACCATTTTCATAATTTCCTCTTTGTTAGTTCCACTAAGAAAAATACTGTTGGTGCAACTTTTAATTGAATGACACACCTTATTATCTACTTTTGGTATTTTAGCTGCAAGGCTTGATCCAATATTTACAAAATATTGATTAAATTCATTTACGATATCATTCTCATCATGTATTTCTTTGTCATCTTTCACAAAATATTTTGCAATGTTCGTTTTTGCTTTATGACTTTTTAGAACATCATTTATTACTCGCCATGTTGTTTTAGTGTCACCATTGCTCTTGTTTAATAAATCACTATAGTATTCTTTCTTGCATCTTCTTATAATCATTACCAATTTATTTTTATATTTTTTATATTTTTCTTCAGCTTGTTGTGTTCTCGTTTTTAAGAAACATAAATACAAGTTATTTTTTTTTTTACAAGCATTTCTCAACCCTTTAGTCATCCAAGGTTGGTCAACAATATTTCTTTTTCTACGATTTCTTTGCACACAATTCTTTTCATACAGAGCTTCTAAAATGTTCATAAATTCATCATATGATCTGTTAACATCATCAATATACACGTCCTTCCAGTTTTGCTTCTGTAAATCATCTTTTAATTGATCCATAGCTTTTTTTGATGTGTTTATTATTTTTTTCTTAATTGTAACTTCTTTTGTAATGTTTTGATCATTTCTGTAGATAGTGAAAACTGGTAAATGATCACTTAAATCAGTTGTTAAGATACCACCTGTCATATCCCCATTTGTTATATTTGTGAAAATGTTGTCAATTATCGTAGCACTATGAGTTGTAATTCTTGTTGGTTTTGATATTAACGGATAAAGATTTAAACTATACATTGAATTTAGAAATGTGCTGATGTTATTTGAATCCGTTTTATTTCCCAGGTCGATATTAAAGTCTCCGCACAAGAAAACTTTTTTATTTAAACTCTTTTCCAGTAGTTGTATGATTTTATCGGTGAATATTTCTATATTTGATCCTGGTGATCGATATACACAACTTATGGATATGTTTTTAGCATTTTCGTTTAATATTTCTATTGTTATTATTTCCATAAGATTGTCAACAATTATTGACATTTCTTTAATTATTCTACACTTTATTTCATTTTTGACAAATAGAGCTACTCCACCACCTTTTTTATTGTTTCTGTTTAAATGATATAATTCATATCCTTCGATGTGAACATTATTTTTGTTTTCATCATTAAGCCATGTCTCTGACAGTGCTATTAATGTAAAAGTTCTGTTTAACTGTTTTAAATATTCTGTTATTTTGGATATATTTGCATTTATACTTCTACTATTGATGTGAATAATAGAGAGATCTCCATTTGTTATATTGATGTTATTAAACTTTTCTTCATTATAGTATTCACAGTCTTTTATAGCAGGATAAAAGTTTGCATCAACCATATCTTCAACATTATATATTTTGAATTCTGAGTCTTCGTTTGTTGCTGTCATGTTTTAATCTATTTGTTTGTTTGTTCATTTCTGTTAATTTTGTGTATGAACATGTGATAGTGATTGGTGATTTGTCATTTTTGAGCTCATCCAAATGTTTCTAAGTCTTTCAGATCTTTTATTATTTTAGCTTGCGAATTTTCATGTACTTTGATCCAGATGTTTCCGTTTCTTGTCCAAGTTTTTTTTATTTTTTCCTCCTTTTTCAACAACCTTGCTGCATGTGCAATGTTTGCGTTTTTTTTAGTTAGGTGTTCATTCATGAAGACCATAGTTTTTGCGAGTTTCTTTGACTGCATCATTACCCTGTTTCTTTGATTCCTTCCAATGAATCTCACGACTACTGATGGTTTATTTTTGTTAACTCTATTGGGCAGTGTGTAACAGGTGGAAATGTCATCACGTTTAATGTCAATGCCTTTGTCACTTAAGAAAGTGACTACCTGATTCTCCAGAGACTGCAGTTGTTCTGGTCGTCCTCCTTCATTCGTGTTAACGCCTTTAACTACATCAGCCGATGACCAGCGTTTAAGTTCGAGTCCAGAAATGACCATGTTTTCGCCTCTTATGTATTGTTCCATGTCCTCACACTTTTGTTCCAATTGAGCTAATCGTTCTTCTCTGATGACCTCCTGAGCTTTCATTAGTTTCATCTCCTCAACCAGTTGATTAAAGTTTTTTTGATCGG
>JBBPBX010066586.1:0-19628 GCA_038048925.1 Garcialebias charrua | reverse complement strand
TGTTTCTTTGTTTAATTTATATTTTTGTAACACACTTGTTAACTTTATGGTGAATAGTGGAGGATAGAAAATGGGAACGCATGTTAAGAAGACTGTTTCAAAAATTTGTGTTGAAACAGGTTTAAAAGTAGCCGTATACAGTACTTAGATTCTTGGGGGTGGACAAAGCTAAAAAGTTCTCAGCCAACATATTGATTATCGGCATCAGCTCCTCCAATATCGGTATCGGCGATAGCCAAAATGTCCATATTCATCAGGCTCTATTCATTATTTCTCTTTGATAGGTAACATATTTATACACTTTATTACTAACTAACAGAGGTGGAAAGAACACTGAAAATTTGTACTCAGAAATTGCTGAAATTGTACTCAATTGCAAGTACTTGTAAAAGTACTGGTGTTGTAAAAATACTTAAGTAAAAGTAGTACTCTTCACAAAAACTACTCAGAATATTAATTCCTTTTTAACCACTTAATGTTTTATTGTGTTGCCAATAGAAGGTATTCAGTTTGATTTACTGTATATAACAGCTTCATTCAAATAACATTTCTCAGACGCTCAGAAGCAACATCTTATTTTAGTACCAGGAAAACCGATAGCAGTGACAATATCTCAAATCTTTGCATACTTAGCCAAACTAATAACCAACACATACAAACAATAAAAAAGTAATATCATGCAGGTAGCTGTAAAACCTCCTATACTACAATATGTTTTTTGAGATTATGCTGACGTCTTGTAAGCTGCTGTCACCATAGAGCTCAAACAAAGTTTGCATCTGGACGCTGTCTCCTTTTCTCCCTCTGTACATGAAACATTGCTCCAGGTAGTACTCAGTACAGGTAGTCCTCGACTTACGGCGGCCTCGACTTATGGCGATTCGGTGTTACGAATGCATCTCATTAATAAAAATATATAATTAAATAAAATAATAAATTAAATTGAAATATCTTATTTTATGTGTTTAAATGTTCGTGATTTTATGTGTACAATACTTTGTTGCAGCTGCAGTTGTTTTAAATGGCTTTATAAATGAAGTATTATTATTATTATCATTATTTAGAAGCCGACTGACGCAGTGTCCACCAGTTTTCTGCAGTGTCCGCCAGTTTTCGGTTAGCTTCGGTTAGCTCCGGCCTCGACAGCCGGCTTTGGAGGACCATGTCTCCGATCAGAGGTTGCCTCATACGGATAAATGAGCAGGAAATGCTCTGTGAACTCTGTGGACGTCTCAGGCCCGGAGCAGCAGCCGCCGATCGCTCCGCCGCGCTGCATCCCACCACGCCGTCCCACCTGGCAGCCTCAGATGTTGGTGCAACCTGGAGCTAACATGCTAACACCGGGGACACGGAGCCGACGGGCGGAGGAGAGGTCTGCTGTGGCCGGGAGCTCGCCTCGATGCTCCGCCTGGCAGCCTCAGATGTTGGATGGACACAGAGCTAACATGTTAACGCAGATAAACGGCTTCACTAGCTCCCAGTAAGTTATTAACTCTTTTTCCCTTCATTATGGCTCCAAATGTCTGGAGCTAACATGCAGTTACAAACAGTTTGGACCGCGCAAAGCAGCTGGAAGCTGCAAAGCTCAGACGTGCAACGAGCTAACATGCTAACAGACATGCTAACTATTTTTTTCCTTCATTATGGCTCCAAATGTAATGTATGTGTTTTTTGATAATTATGTAGGGTACTGTGTTAGGATAGGTGAAGTGCTTGGTAACTTGGTAACTGTACAGTACCGTACATGTACAGTACGTGTATAAGTGGCGGCTCGTGTGTTTTCCGACTTACGACAATGTTCGACATGCGAACGGCCGTAGGAATGGAACTCGTTCGTAACTCGAGGACTACCTGTACTCAGTAGTGACTTCTGATTTTAAAAGTAGAGAAGTAGATTACATGGTCTAAATTGTACTTAAGTATGAGTAAAATTATACACTTAAAAGAAATACTCATAAAAGTACAAGTAACCCAAAAATCTACTTAATTACAGTACAGGTAGTCCCCGATTTACGAGCGAGATCCGTTACAACGAGGCGCTCGTAAACCGGAAATCTCGTATTTCGGAACGGTTGCCATGTCTCTCGTAAGTCCGGAATTTCGCTCGTAAATTGGAACGGTTTCGCTAGCGCGACTACAAACACTCGTTTTTCATCAAAAAACTGCTTATGAGTGCATAAAAATGATCGGAAACGTGTGTCCACATGTTTAGCTAACGAACTGTGGTGAAAAAACACATGAAAACTCAGTATTTTTTGCGTTTTTTCCAAAAATTCGCCAGCTCGTAAGTCTGGAACCTCGTAGATCAGAGCGCTCGTAAATCGGGGACTACCTGTAATGTGAGAATTTGTCATTAGTTACTTCTACCCCTGCTAAATAAGCTGGCATCAGCAGGCAGAAGTTACTGTATTAGGTCCTGTGTATTATTATTGGCCTTGCTTACTGTAAAACAATAACAAAAGATGACTTTTGTTGATTCTGATCCAAATGCTGAGCTCATATCCATATTATATTTGCAGTTCAGACATTTCATCGGCCGGTCAGTTGAATGATTGGCCACTTTTGCTGCTTCGCTGCAATAATCAGCAGATCAGCAGTATTAAGTTAGCTGAATCTAGTAGAATCTATTAGTTCTGGGGAATTTCAAGCAAATGTGCAAATAGAGCTGACACTATCAGCTGGCTGCACACCTGGAGACAGCAAGGGAGAGCGACGGGTGGGACACGCTGGGAAAGAGAGTGGTGAGATGATGCCTAATGTGGTGTGTAATGCTGTTTTTCTGTGTGTGATTGGCTCCATTTAACCCCAAGTAACCCCCTCCTCCCCCCTCTTAGCAGCCAGCTGGATGGCTGGCAGAGCTGCTGCCAACTTGTAGGCCATGCAGATCGTATGTGAGTCGGTGTGCGTTTGCTGCTAACTAAATTTACCTTATCTGTGCAGGGCCACTCGTTGTTACCCGGCTCTGCTGTCTCAGCTATATCTGCATGAATCAGCACAACCCAGAAGCTATCTGGGAGAACCTGGAGATATGGATGAGATGTGTGGAGACTGAGCAGGAGGAGGAATGAGGGAAACGAAAAAGAAAAAAACAAGAAAACGTATATTTCTGAAGCTCTTCGGCCACATGCTGGTGTGCTGACTTTCCAATGTGTCTAACTGTAACAGTGTTCATTTAGGATTATTTCCAAACATCATGTGGTTGTTTAAACATTTGTCATGCTGTCCTGATCATTTAGAGCTACACAAAAGAAAACAAAACACTGTAACTGTGTCATGGATGATTTATTTTCAGTTCTGCTGGCTGAATGAAAAATAAAATTCAAAATGATGGGAGGACACATGTTCAGACAACTTTGTCCAGGAGCCTCTTTGACAGAAATCGACAAGAAACAGACCAAAGTTCTCACTCAACAAGAAGGTCTCTCTTTTATTAACATTCATTCTTTTTCAAATGTCTCTCATTCATATGCCAGACAATTCGCTAACAGACTGCCTATTTGTAAAGAGATACATTATAAACACACAAAAAACATGTTCAATAAAGAAAAAAGAACCTGAATGCTAAGTGTGGATTGAATTTGCATATATTAAAGTACACAATCAAACATTTTGAGGCATTTCCAGTAAGTCTAATAAAGAAGAAAAAAAAGTTTAATATTTTCATTTTATATAAAGGGAAGGAGTCGTGGTGCAGAGATTAGAGAAGGTGGCCCTGTGATCAGAAGATCGCCGGTTCAAGCCCCGGTACCAACAACATCAGAAAATGTGGGTGAAAAAGGTGAAACACCCACACCTGCCTCCACCCTCATTTGCCCCACTCTGGGCCCCTGAGCAAGGCCCTTAACCCCCACCATCTGTTCCCTAAACAGGTCTCTCTTGAAAACGAGTTCTCGTGGCTCAATGAGACTACCTGGATAAATAAAGGGTAAATGAATATAAGTTTCACTTGACAAAAGTGATAGCCATAATGGCTTCAGTCAAGCTAATTCTAGGGGAGAAGAAACAGTCAGAGCAGACCTGCACAGACATGTTGGTGAAGGAAACAATGAAATGATGTGGAGGTTTGTGGTCAAGAAACCAGGAAGGATGGATAGTGGTGGACTTTGCCAATGGGATGGAAGCAGTATGCTGATGGATCACTGAAAGTTTTAAATAGTGAATATTTGTGGTTTTGGAGACGAGTAAGAAATTCAACAAAGCGTAAATGTTTTTAAAATATATTCAAGTGGGTTACACTGTGGAGAAGAACAGAGGGAGTTTTTGTTTCTTGTTCGAGGCGGCTCAGAGTGACAGATCCAATTTATTCACCACCAAAGTGATTAATCTTCTACGGTGGCACGGGCCACACGATCATTTGAGGGAACTACGGTATACTTCTAAGTAAAATAAACATTAGAAATCATAGTTTTCTTAAATGCTAACCCTTTCATTCATTTTTCATTCATTTCTAAAGCCTGCCGTACTTTTGGGCGTATAAGTCGCTGTTTTAAAAAAAAAAACTAATTTGCATGTCCTGCGACTTATACGGCGAAGCATCATATTTATGGATTTTTTTCCCATATTTTAGACCAATTTCTGACTCAGATATGACAGTTTTTAATTTTGGCAAAAAACGGTGCAGTACCACTTTTGTCCGGTAGGGGACACTTCCAAAGAGTCCACCGACCGTTTCTAGCTCATGTGTCTGAAAAAAAGCCTCCTCTGCTCGGACTGACTCTGTCGCTGCCCGGCCTCCTGCTCTGGAGGTAACTTCTGTTTGCTGTGTTTGTTAGCAAGATAAGTCAAGAACCACAGGACAGATTTTTATCAAACTTACAGAATGTAATCACTGTATGACATACATACATAGCGACTGTATGGACATTTACAAGTGACTAGCTTTATGAGATGTTTGAGTTTTTTTTTAAATCGTTCTTTTAGCTTCGTTGTTAGTGGTTAGCTACCATAAACAGATACTTAATATTTAGATAAATAGCTCATAAACCACTCGGCAGATATTTTTTTAGCTTACAGAGTGTAATTATATGGGTTTCATTTACAAACTATTGCCCTGTATGAGACATTTGAGATAAAATTCTATTTATTTACAATTTATTTTCGCATTGCACGCGACCATTTGAAAGACGTCAAATCGAAACAATTTAAATCCAGCAGATTAGACCATTTTATGAATTTATAAGGTGAACTACGGTATGTAGTTTCTGCAGTACCCTGGGACTTAGAAACATTTCCAGCAGGTGAAAGCATTCTGCTCCCCCATTCTGAGCCAGACAGTCCGTTCTCTGTTGGACTTGAGTTCTGCAGCTCCGCCCCCTGCTGTGTGTCCAACATGTCTGAGTCCGTGAGAATCAGCTGATTTCCAGCAGCGCTACAAGGTAAACAATGTTCTTAATAACGTGTCCTTGTGTTTTGTTCGATCACAGAACAACCAACTGAGGTTTTATTTTTTATTTATTTTCCTGCGAGGTCGAAGCTGTTCCACCAAGCGGACCGGCGGTTCGGATCTAGGTCCAGTTTCCACCAGGATAAAAACAACAGAGTCCAGTTCATTAAAGTTCGGTTAATTCTCAGTGTTTGTGACATGAGTTTGTGGTGTTGAATAAATAAATAAATTAAAAATCAACCTGGTGTCTTCATTTTCAGCAGCATGTTAGGCATGACGTAACGAGTCCAGATAGCTTCATTTAGCTCAGATAAATTTAAATATCTCCCACGCTAACATAAATACTGTTTATTATTGTTAAACTGTTAATATATAGCACATTTAGTATGTTATAGTGCAGCGTGACACGTGAAATGTCCGACTGCCTCGTTAACAGCGACAACTGGATCCAGGCAGCTGGCTCTCTTCCAACACAGATGCAGGTAAGGTGTAGAATAATTAAATATGAGAATCAAAATATATTCCATCAGCTATAGTTCAGAAAGTGGTGCGTGTGTCCACTGTCCAGTCCACCGCCATTGTTAAAATGCCGGCTGTCTGCGCGTGCGTGCTGCGTGCATGTGTTCAAACAAAAGCTCCGCGGGAGATGTTTACATTATCAACGGGGGGTCAGCGAAAAACTTCCACTTTGAGAGCAGGGTCAGAAAAGTATCGGAGTCAAAGAGGGGGGCCAGCAGCGTCGTGTAGGCGATAAGCAAAGTCGCAAAGAGAAAGTAGCGGTTACACTCAAAATACGCGCCGTGTAAACTGGCCCTAAGTGAAACCTGCGCGTTGCCCAAACGTCTACCCGACTGGAACACCCACTGACCCAACACAAAGTAACCATTGCAATTAATTAGAAATTCACAAAAAAACCAACGTGAAAAATACACAGCCATTAGACTGCGCTCTGCCTCCCTGTGGGAGGGTCCACCAGGAAATTCCACAGATGTGACGTCACATGGGAACTATGTATTGTATGTAACTCCCGCCCCTCCCTTCTGATGGTTGTTAGGGTCTTTGTCAGCATGGTCCATGCAAGAACTGGTTTGGTCACATGCGTGTGAATCTCTTTGTGGATTAGCCTCAAGGTGGTTTTGTAAATCGTGGAAAGATGAAACCTGAGACCTCCTTCTCTGTTTAAAGTTTGTTTTTCAGATTTGACATTGATGGCTGACTGTGTCCCTCTTTTACACCACCAATGTTCTCTGTCCGTAATGTGAACATTACCGCTCTGAAAAAAGTACTGTACCTTGATCTTGAGATGCAGGTGAACAGTCGAGTTTTGTCCTGAAGCTCTCCTGTGTTGAGCCATGCGTCTGTGGAAAGGTCTTCACATTCCTCACCGCACTGAACTGTGAACAGCAGAGTTTGTGTTGAGGTGTTTTATGCTCAGGATGAATCAACTTCTGTCTGACAGTCCTTTTGGTTTGGAATGCACCAGGATGTTGCGTTTGATTCCTTCTGCGTTTTTACAGATACTACGGCAACATATGGAACAACAATTATTTAGTGTTTGTTCTTCTCCACCATGGATGGTTTTATTGTGCCACAGTTGGATCAGTTGTAGCATATAAAACAACATAAAAAAATAAATTAAAAAAAGATGACTGATGTTCTGTGAATGTTTATGTCCTGTTAAGAATCTCGTTACCATTGTGATGAATTATGCGCCAACAAAAATACAGGTCAGTTATCAAACCAACTTTTGATTAGAATACATTCACAAACCTACTTCTGGAAGTCTTGTCTGTGCTCACAGACAAAATGTTTTGTTATTCATGCGTATTTTAACTTAAAAAAAAAAGAAACTCAGCTTATATTAACTGTTTCACAGAAGTATCAAATGATAATTCAACCATATTCTGAATCTGATAAATACTTATAATGGCACCAAGGTTTTCTCTAATTGTGTGTATGTTTATGAAGCATTCACCCTTTTGTGACCCATTTTTCTTCTGTACATTTTTCAGCATCTTTCTCATTCCACAATTTTTGTGCTATTTCAACAATTCATGTACAAAGTATCAAAACGTTCAGCTCGTTCATGGCAATCCGTCTATGACTTTTGGTATTGGTGCAACTTTAGCTTTTTGAAATATTTAGCCTTTTCTGCCTTTTTTTCTCCTAGAAAATGAACTGAGTTAATTTTTCTCTTTTTTCTATATCTACATATAACCCACCCCCCACCCCCACACACAAATTCAGCTGTTTTTCAGCTGTTTTGTGATCCTTTCATATTATTTCTGCTAACTTTTAAATTTTTGTGCTTTTTCTAAATTCTTTCTGCTAAATTTCTTCTTTCAGCTTATTACAGTGTTTAATTTTTTCCTGCTATTTCAGCTTTTTTCAGATAATTTACACTTTTTTGTGCTCATTTCTGCTTCTTACAGCCCAACTGGGCAAACATGTTCTTTCTGCTTTTTCTATAGCCTTTCAGTTACCTGTTAGCATTTTTTGGCTAGCTTCAACGGTTTTCAGCTAAATTCAAGTTTGTCGTGGTAATTTCTGCTACTTTCAGCCTAATTAATTTCTTTATGCCAATTTCAACTATTTATGCTCCTTTCAGCTTTTTCTGCTAAATTCTGCTTTTCTGTCTTTTCAGCTACTATTTAGCTGTTTTTGTGCTAAATTTAGATTTTCCAGATAATTCCACATTGTTTGAGCTCATTTCAGCTCCTCCCACTTCCTTATTGTAGTTTGATGGGGCCAAGATGGGCAGCTGACTTGGGACCTGAAAGTCCCAGGTTCAGTCCCCAGTCACTGCACATCTCACAGTGTCTCTGAGCAGGACACCCTATCCCCAATTGTACCCTCAATAGCTGCCCAGTCTTTTCTACACGGGGTGGATGGGTTACATGCAGGGAGACAATTTCACCAATTCATGGGAACATACAACAATGACAACCCATAACACATTATTATAGTAATAATAATAATCATTAAGCTTCTTTCTGCCTTTACAGCAACTTTTCAGTTAGTTTAGCTGATTTCAGTTATTTTAGCCAATTTCCTAATTTTTGTGCTAATTTCTGTTTATTTAAACCTAATTCAGCAAATATGTTTTCTTTCTGCTTTATTCTATCTTTGGCTTGTTCTACTGTTTCATCTATATTTCAGCATGTTTTTAACTAATTTCAGCAGATTTTTTAGCAAGCTCTTGAGCAATAAGCTCAATGTCAAAGTTTCTTATTGAAAGCCTTTTTTAATAAGCTCAATACTTTTTTGCAGGAAATACAAAATCTCTAGGCGTTATTATCTCATTTTTCTCAAAATAAGCATCAGTTGATTTAAAAAAAATAATAATGTTCTTACAGGGAAATGTCGGTTTTCTATTTAAGTTTATGTGATGTGTTGTGTGTCAATATGAATTTTTGTCCTTTAAATATTGTGAAGCTTGTTTTGATGTCCTTTACTCTGCAGTTGTGCTGTTTCAGGGAAAAAAAAACAAAACAAAGGAAATAGCTGCCATATTTGTCACATTGCTGGTGATTTATAAATACATAATTCAGTTGTGGAGTTTGTCAAAATGTTTCCTGTATGATTTTCATGGCTTTCAAATACTTGTGTTTTGAAGCCAAAAGCCTATTTATTCCTTCTTGAAAATTTAAAATTTTCTATTATTCACGTCTCCTACGAGGCTGCTTTAAAAGCTGTCAGGCTGCGTGAGGTGCCGGTAACAAGCTGTCTGTGAAAGAACTCAGTGTGCTTAGCGTCTAAGACACTGTTAAACCTCATTTATGGCACTTTATCAACAGCTGAGCTCCAAGGAGAGACACTTTCAAAACACTGTTAAAAAACTGTCATCTGGTTATTTATTATTTATTCTTTTTTTTTTACCACAAAAGCTGACGTCTGGATATACCTGTATATGAAAAACAGTTAATGAAATATGAGTTTAAAAAATAATTTGGATAGTTTGAGTTATTTAAAACCATAGCTTTCAGGTTTGTCTGTAAAAATGAATGAGTACTTCCATCTGTTGATCATTTTGACCCACTTTGACAACCTTTATTTTTATCAAGTTTTTTAATTAATTGAATTGTGCTTTTTATTGCACCCAGTTTTTATTTGAGTATTTTATCTGCATTTTGTTTTGATTTTTATCTTGTTGTTATATAATGTTCATAAATTGTAGCAATTTGGGATCTGTTACTGATGTAAAATGTGTTATAAATAAAAGTTATTATTATTATTATTATTATTGTTATTATTATTATTATTATGTCTACTATCTCCAGGGGCTGCAATGAATGATCTTCATGATGGAGTCTCCCAAACCTCTCCAGAATGTCTAATGACGAGTGGCAATTTTAGCCTCTTTTTGGGGGTTAGGGTATATGCACCCCTAAATTTTAACTCAAGACCCCTGAAAAAATAAGAAAATATAATTAATATTTTGTAAGGAAACTCAGTTCTCAAACCTAGACTCACCAAAATACTGAATAAATTTGGAATGTATGTTTTTTTTTTTCCATTTACCCTTTATGTATACAGGTGGGAGTCATGGTGCAGAGGTTAAGAAGGTGAGCTTGTGATCGGAAGATCGCCGGTTCAAGCCCCGGTACCGACAACATCAAAGATGTGGGTGGGATAAGTGAAGCAGTCACACCTGTCTCCACCCTCATCTGCCCCACTCTGGGCCCTTGAGCAAGGCCCTTAAAGGGCGAGATACACTCGCGCGTCCTCACGGTACGCCTATACGCAGCGTACGTACGCCAAGGCAAAAGCGTAGCCCCGCGTAGCCCCTCAGGGCATGTACGCGCAAAAGTATTTTTTTACTACGCATACGCGATCCGCGTGCGCGATACGCGGTGTCTGACCATAAACTTCCCGGCGCCGGACTGTTTTGTATGTTACACAAATGAAATAAATTCCCCTTCTTTATCGCTGATCGGGCCTTTTCTTTTGTTTTTTTGCCTAAAGTCAAGTAACCGCTTCTTCCTCCGTTCACTCGATGATTGAAATGAATGAATTCAGGTCCTACCTGGGTGCGGCGATGTTTTAATATTCCCTGGTGGGCTGTGTGCTGCAGGAAAAGCGCTCCCTGTTATTATTTTTATTTCTGAGAGAACTTTTTATAACATATATAGTAGAAACACCGCATCAGAACACCGCAGAAGTCCAGCGAGCTGCTCATGTTAAAGGTTTCACTTTCAACTAGGTTTCACATTCAGCTGACTGAGCGCTGTCAATCAATTCAGTAGGCGTGTCAGCAAGTGACCAATCAGCGAGCTCAGTTGAGTCCCCTTCGTGTGCAGCAGCTCATATTACAACAAGGAGAACGTGAGCTGAAGTAAAGCAGCCGCTCCGTATACGCGCGTATACGCGCGTATACGGAGTCTGCTTCACTGTATCTCGGCCTTAACCCACACCATCTGCTTCCCCCGGGGACCCTAGATAGCAGCTCTCTGCTCCACGCAGAGGGCTGTGGTAGCTCGGTGGTCTGTCAGATTGTGTCAGGAAGGACTTCCGGTGTAAAAACAACTGCCAAGTCTTCATGCAACTAGTTCGATGTGGTGACTCCTGATGAAGGGAGAAGTCGAAAGAAGAAGAAAAAAAAACCTTTATTTATCCAGGTAGTCTCATTGAGCCATGAGGACTCATTTTCAAGAGAGACCTGTTTTTAGGGAGCAGATGGTGGGGGTTAACTTAAGGGCACTGCCCAGGGGCCCAGAGTGGTGTGAATGAGGGTGGAGGCAGGCGTGGGTGCTTCACCTTTTTCCACCCACATTTTTTGATGCTGTCAGCACCCGGGCCTGGACCGGCGATCCTCCGATCACAGGCCCACCTTCTCCAACCTCTGCGCCACCACTCCCCATGTGGAATAAATGATGAAACAATAGGCGTCACAAATATTATATGTAAATGGACTTATATCGTGCCTTTCTATCTGATTAAGATACGCAACGTGCTTTACACTGCAATCTGTGCCCTCATTTGGCTCTTTGGCTTTTAACACAGCTTGAAATGTTGGTTTTACTGTTTTTAAGTTATTTGTTTTATAGTTTTTACTGTTTGCTGATTTGATCTGGTAATTCATCACTTTTATGGTATTTGCTGAGTTTATAGTTTTATGCTTGTTTGTGTTAGTGTACAGCACTTTGGCCAACGGTGTTGTTTTAAAGTGCTTTATAAATAAAGTTGTACTGCATTATATTGTATTTACCCATTCAAACAGCGCTCTACTAGATCTATACAAAGCTAATTGAACCAATCATTCTAAAGAGAATAATCAGTGCTTTATCACAATCATACACTGATGGGACACACATTGGAGGCAACGAGGGGTTCAGTGTCTTGTCCAGGGACACTTTGACATGTAACTGCTGGTGGATTCGAACCCCCAACACTTGCATGGAAGACAACTGCTCTAACCACTCAGCAACAGCTGCCCCCATGTCAAAAGTCAAAGTTTCTTTATTTTTTGTTCCACCACATATACCAACAACCAACAAACAAAACTGTGTGCATAGGGTCTCTGTTACATCCAACAAAAGTATAAATTGTAAAAGAAAAACAGTAATACGATCTAAAATATGAACTAAGAATAGCATTAATTAAATAAACGCTCAGCAATAATAGTACAAAAACGATACGCTGAACATGAGTCTATGTGAGCAGATGAGCACGAATGAACACAGTAATATGAAACAGATCAGCAGCAACATGATGTGATTTTTCACATTGATTATTCTGGTTAGATTTCATGAGTCTAACAGCCTCAGGGTAGAAGCTGTTCCTCAGTCTAGTGGTTCTACACTTAATGCTCCTCAACCTCCTTCCTGAGGGGAGTGGGGCAAAAAGTGTGTGTGCTGGGTGAGTGGGGTCCTTCATGATGCAGGTGGCCCTCTTCCTGC
Organism: Garcialebias charrua; assembly: GCA_038048925.1. NCBI lineage: Eukaryota > Metazoa > Chordata > Actinopteri > Cyprinodontiformes > Rivulidae > Garcialebias > Garcialebias charrua. Next base: position 7,346 of record JBBPBX010066586.1, on the reverse strand, counting down.
ATCTGGAGGTGTAGATGTCTGTGATAGTGGGGAGACTGACTCCAACATCTTCTGTGCAGCCTTCACCACTCTCTGCAAAGCTTTTCTTTCTGCAGCTGTGCAGCCTCCATGCCACATGTTGATGCTGGAGCACAGGATGCTCTCCACTGCACACCTGTAGAAGGAGGTGAGGACTGAGCTTCCCAGACCAGCTCGTCTCAGCCGTCTGAAGCACAAGTTTTAAACTTGTTTAAAAATGTTGTGCGACAGCTTTCTCTCAAAATAGTTCCAAAGTCAATGTGGGTGTCCAACCCATCTCAAGAATGCTAAAGCTAAACTGTGACAACTGGGAACATAAAGCAAAACAACCTGATGAAATAATATAATAATCAGTGCTTTATCACATTCATACACCAATGGGACACACATCGCAGGCAATAAGGGGTTCAGTGTCTTGTCCGAGGACACTTTGGACTGCTGGTGGATTTGAACCCCCAACTCTTGGATTGGAGGACAACTGCTCTAATGACTCAGCCACAACTGCCCTATATAAAACTGTACCTTACAAATGTTCTAAACATCTTTGTCATAATTTAATTTTGCAAATAGTAATGAGACTAATCATGTAAAAAAGCTAAGTCTGGTCCTCTGGACTTGGTGGGGGAACAGCGTGCTGGAACTACTCTGACTGATGAATCCCTCTGGAGTGAGGGTGAAACGTTTCTACTAAAAAGAAACTGTCCGGATGACCTGATTGAGAATGATCAGATTTATTTTTATATTACTTCTTGGCCTCCTCAAGTTTTGTCTGCATATGGGTCTATTCCTGTTCAGCTCAGCCTGAATCCCGACATCTCCCACTAAACTCCAGCTGTCGCATCTCAGCGAGAGACTTCTTTTAGAACCAAAACACCATAAAAATAACTTGTATTCTATGATAATAACCAAAGGAAAAAAAGTGCTAAGCTGTGGTAATGGAAGAGGCAAACACATACTGTATTGATAAAAACATGTGAAAAGTGTTTGCAAAATTAAACAGATAAATCATCCATCAATCATTCATCTTTACCTGCTGTTTCCTTTTCGGGTCGCAGGGTTCAATGGTGCCCATGTCCAACCATCACTGTGCAAGAGGTGGGGGACACTCTGGACAGGTCTCCAGTCCATCATAGGGACACATAGAGACAACCAATCACTCACTCGCTCACTCACACCTAGCGACAATGTAGAGTTACCAGTCAGACTAGCATGTATGTTTTTGGTCTGTGGGAGGAAACTGGAGTATCCGGAGAAAACCCACGCATGCACAGAGAGAACATTCAAACTCCACCCAGAGAGGTCCTCACCCAGGATTTGAACCGGTGACCTTCTCATTGAGAGGCAACAGCTCTACCAACTGAACCACCATGCTGTCCTCAGATAAATCCTCAAATGTGATCTTCATAAAATTCTACTGTAAGGGCCAGTTTACACGGCGCGTATTTTGAGTGAAACCGCTCCTTTCTCTCTGCGTCTTTGCTTATCGTTGACACGACACCACTGGCCCCCCTCTTTGAATCCGATGGTTTTTGAACCCACTGCTCAGGGTGGAGGTTTTTTGCTGACCCCCTGTTGATAATGTAAACATCTCCCGCTGAGCTTTTGTATGAACACATGCGCGCAGCACGCACGCACGGACAGCCGGCATTTCTAGCAATGGCGGGGGACTGGACACGCACCACTTTCTGAACTACAGCTGATGGAATATATTTTGAGTCTCATATTTAATTAATCTCACCTGAATTACCTGCATCTGTGTTGGAAGAGACACAGCTGGATCCAGTTGTCGCTGTTAACGAGGCAGGCGGACATTTCACGTGTCACGCTGCACTATAACATACTAAATGTGCTATATAATAACAGTTTAACAATAATAAACAGTATTTATGTTAACGTGGGAGATATATAAATTTATCTGAGTTAAATGAAGCTATCTGGACTCATTACGTCATGCCTAACATGCTGCATGTTGAAAATGAAGACACCAGGTTGATTTTTAATTTATTTATTTATTCAACACCACAAACTGTATGTCACAAACACTGAGAATCATATTGAACACTTTTAAAAACCCACATCTGAACCAGCACCGGTCAGCCTCGTGGAACGAGAGCTTCGACCTCGCAGGAAAAAAATAAAAAAATAAAACCTCAGTTGGTTGTTCTGTGATCGAAGTTAACACAAGGAAACATTATTAACACTGGAAAACCCAGGAAATTCAGACTACTATTATAACTACTGTGAGTTTGTCAAATGACAATTTTAAAGTATTCACCTTCCATTAGGTGTTTGGGCCCCTGGGGCTGGAGGTCTTTGTTTGTGGGTTTGAATAGTAAACATTCCTTCCTTTCTTCTCCAGCATATCACCTCCAGTAGGGCAAAACAAAGGATCACTCCCCCACACTGAGAACCATACTCCCCCCACAAATACCCTCCACATTCCAAAAGCATTGCTTCTTCAGGTGAGAGTTGCTTTCTTACACCAGAGAGAGACTTGAGATATAGCTCTGTACTTTCAAAAATTTGCTGAAAGGAGCATATATATATATATATATATATATATATATATATATATATATATATATATATATATATATATATATATATATATATATATATATATATATATATATATATCCCAAGGGTATGTGCTGAGCCCTCTTCTGTTCACTCTGCTCACATATGATTGCACAGCCACACATCCAGGCTGTCATATTGTTAATTTTGCAGATGATACAGCGGTGGTAAGATGCATCACAAACAATGATAAGTCCAGCTACAGACAGGAGGTGGAACATCTGGAGAGCTGGTGCAAAGAGAATAATCTTCACATGAATGTGAAGAAGACAAAGGAGATGATTGTGGACTTCAGAAGGAACAAACACACCCATGCCCCACTGAACATAGGTGGATCTGCGGTGGAGGTGGTCTCCAGCTACAAATACTTGGGTGTACACTTGAATGATAACCTCAGTTGGAGCAACAACACCACCAGCCTGATCAAGAAAGGTCATCAGAGACTCTACTTCCTCAGACGGCTGAGACGAGCTGGTCTGAGCAGCCTAGTTCTCACCTCCTTCTACAGGTGTGCAGTGGAGAGCATCCTGTGCTCCAGCATCAATGTGTGGCATTGAGGCTGCACAGTTGCAGAGAGGAAAGCTGTGCAGAGAGTGGTGAAGGCTGCACAGAAGTCTGTTGGAGTCAGTCTCCCCACCATCACAGACATTTACACCTCCAGATGCAGAAAAAGAGCCACCTGCATCATGAAAGACCTCACTCACCCAGCACACTCACTCTTTGCCCCACTCCCCTCAGGACGGAGGTTGAGGAGCATCAAATGTAGAACCACTAGACTGAGGAACAGCTTCTACCCTGAGGCTGTTAGACTCATGAATAAATAAATAATAAGAATAATCACTGCAAAATATCACATCATGCTGATGCTGATCTGTTTTCTTGTTGCTGTGTTCATTTGTGACCATCTGCTCATACAGACTCATGTTCGTGCTGCTGTTTATAATGATGTTTTTCCACTACATTAGAGCTTAGTGTATTACTAGTTGATGTTTTTCTTAGTTAATTCTAGATGTTATTACTGTTTTTCTCTTGCATTTGTTGTTGGATGTAACTGGGACCCCGTGTACATAATCTCGTTTTCATCACATGTACCACATGCGGTGCAAATGACAATAAAGACTCTCTGACTCTGACTCTGACTCTCTGATATACATACCAATGGACGTGATAATGCTAATTCAATCTCGCAAGTCGGGGACCACCTGTACAATCCCGCCACCTTCAGATAAAAGTGGCCAACACAGGTAGTTCTTGACTTGCGGCGGCTTCAACTTACGGCGTTTCAGCTATACGAACCGGCGTAGAAATGGAACTTGTTCGTAAGTTGGGGATCACCTGTACAATCCCCCTTCAGATAAAAGTGACCAATGCAATCCCGCCTTGACCGTGGAATAGGTGACAGGTGACAGGACTTGCAGTCTCCCCTAGCAACTTCATCTGCCATAGCAACTGATTCTGTAGTCTGTGATGTAAATGGCCTCATATACATACCAATGGACGTGATAATGCTCCTTCAAACTGTCATTTTACAGTCTCCCATGGGAGCTATAGGTAAAATATGTACAAGTACATATGTTTGGTAGTCCTAGTGTTAAGAACATTATGTATACTAAAGTCCGACATCGTCACTCGGTTCAGGTCCGCTCAGCAACTGGTGTGCAGCTTGTTAGATAAAGCAGGTCCCACTTGGTGTCAAATCTGTTGACTCTCATCCAAATTCCAGCTTTAACTTGTTGTTTTGTTGACAGCAACTTGTAGTTAGCTGAACTTTTAGCCAGAGAGGAAAACAGACTGACGCAGCACGCATGCGCAATAGTGAAGGTTCAAAAAATTACAGCGCCATCTAATGGCCTGGCATGGTAACTACAGTGAATTTATGAGGGCGGGGGGGAGTCATATCCACAGAATTCACCCGTGTCAACGCAAATCTTTTGCCTCTAATTAACATACCCCAAACCTCCGTTTCCCCCCACTGTGTCCGTGTAAATAGGGCCTAAGTCTCTTAACTCATTCTGACTGTAAGAATAAAAATAAAAAACAGAAGCAGCACTTGTTTTATTTCACAGGGGAATCTTTTCACGAGTTGCGTGCGCTAAATTGAACTTATAACAAGTATCATTGTCACAACAGAATATTGCTTACATTGAGTGGATTCATGGTTTTCGGGGAACTGCTGTCTAACTTTTAAATTGAAACGTGTACATGCAGGTTTCATTAACAAAACAGCACATCCAGTCGTTGTTCTCAACTCAAAGCGCACCGCCTCTGAGTGCCACTTTATCTGCCTCGCTCGTCTGCTCAGACGAATTCAATCGCGGCGTGACTCACTTGACTGAGGAACGAGAGACAAACAACCCCGGCTCATTTGACGCACGCTACCTGAGAGTTCACAAAGTCACGCGCGGAAGTCTGACGAAGACGAGAAACAAAAGGCATGGATAAAACCCGAGCTCGTCAGGCTCCTTTTTGTTGCCATGACGACAGCAGTCCTCTCCAGTTGCGAAAGAAAAAAAGAGGAGGGACGGGTGGCAAGAGGCTCCTCCTACCTGGGGACATTTAGAGACAAAACTTGGCAACTATATCAAACCTATGTGGACAGCAACATTTAACCATTACCTGTTAACAAACTAAATAAAACTTTAGCACGCTCTTCTTGTTTAGTTTCCCATCCCTGCCCTCAGTGGCCTTCTGACAGCGCATGGCGGATGCAGTTCAGGGTGTGTTGCCGTGCCAGCAGGTGCAGAAACAGGTCGAGCAGGTTGTGAATGCCACTCTGTTGGGCCCTCCTCCCTCTGCTCTCGCTCTCTTTCTCCAGGGCAACTGCTGATTCATTCTTACGTGTTGGCAGGTCAGTGAGGAGAGTTAGTTGTCTGCGCACCTGTTCACATCTGACACAACCAAAGATCAAGGTAAGGCTTTGCTGCAGAGGCATTTCACATTTAACAAGCAACAAACATGAAACAGGATCAAATTCAAGGTTTAAAAGGTGTATAATTTACAAGAGTAACGTTAAAAGCCATAGAGAGATGAAAAGTTACGTTAGAATACGGAACAAATCGACTTCATTTAAAAGCAGAAATGAAAAGTAAACACAGTAAACAGATTAAATGTATCAATTCTTGTGACCTTAATTGGTTATTAGTTGTGCTTTGCTCCATGTGCTGATGGACCGCCTAATTTGTAGCGTGACACCATCAGTTGTTTGTCTGATCATGTATATAAGTACAGCGCAGGAAATATACATCATCGCACTTTGTATAACTCAGCTATTAGAGCTGTTTTAACACAAACGTTACGTGAATTAAACTAAATGAGGAGCTGATAACAGCGGAGGGAAACAGCTTAAATGTCAGCTAATTATTGTGTTTGAGTGTCTGTATGTAGGTCGAAGGCTGCTCTCTGGGTGTAGTGTTTCGGTCTATGTGTGTTCCTTTGTTTACGCGGGACTGGATCGCTGAAGAGGGCTGACATATGGAATATACTGACAGGGCTGCTGAAGCGACAGCAGGAACAGACTCTGACAGAGCAACAGAGTGGGAACTGTTTTCAACAGGAGGCTTCTCCGAGTGTGATGGGTCAGAGGTAAACATGTCTTCCTGTCTTCTCGACCCGCTGCCTCTCAAAGGCTCGCTGGTGAGACACCTGCAGACAAATACTCTCAGAGAACAGCAGAGTGGGAGGATGTGGGAATCATGTGATGGAGAGGAAGTAGCACCGGCTTGGATTAAACAGCCCACATATGTGGGCCACACAGGCCCAAAATATTCAGAACCTTTGTCTTTGAACGCTCCGAGTCGTTTCCGGTGACCTGTACATTTCTGGAAGATTCAAAGTCATTACCTCCAATCTGTTGTTTGCACATGCAGGATTGTTTCCACAGATGACATATTCGTTTACAGAGCACACATCAACACAGACTTATATAACCTTCTCCAGTTTCATCTTCAATTGCAAATGAAATTCAATGTATGTACGGCACGATCAGGCTTTTAAACATAGAATAATCTGTTTAAAATATTGTTTTACTAATGATTTAAAATGTGAAGTTAAAATTCCAGCATGTTTACAACAAACTGATGACGCAGAGTCAAAAAACAGACAGTACACAGAGGATAAAGAAAAAACACACGCAGACAAACAGTGGATTTTAGTTTTCACATAAAGAATCCTGAAAAGAGGCTGATGAAATGGACAGATTGCCCACCTTTATTTTTTTTCAGCTGGCTAAAACTTGTTTAAAAGTTTTGGGGAACATTCACTCAAAACTCTAAAGTATTTTTTTAGGAAAAGCTCTGACCACATGCACTGCATCCTTTAACTGACCTGCAACTTTTGAACACTAGTTGGCAACTCAATTTCCATCCATCCATCCATCCATCCATCCATCCATCCATCCATCCATCCATTATCTTTACTTTCTTCCTTTTTTGGGTCACGGGGGACACCGGCGCCCATATCCAGCAGTCACTGCGAGAAGCAGCGGACACTCTGGACATGTCTCCAGTCCATCACAGGGACACATAGAGACAAATGAGACAAACATCCATTCACTCTCTCACTCACACCTAGAGGCAATTTAGAGTTACCAGTCAGTCTAACATGCATGTTTTTGGTCTGTGGGAGGAAATTGTAGTACCCAGAGAAAACCCACGCATGCACGGAGAGAACATGCAAACTCCACCCAGAAAGGCCCCCCGCAGGGATTTGAACCAGGGCAACCTGCTCGCTGAGAGGCAGCATCTCCACCAACT
>JBBPBX010066584.1:0-12552 GCA_038048925.1 Garcialebias charrua | reverse complement strand
TTTATCACTGCATGGTCAATGCTCTTCTGAGAAACTTTAGTGCTTTCCTCCAGTTTTCGCTGCTTGCTGGTTGAAGCACCTTCACTGGACTCCGGTCCTTTCCTTTTGATGGCTGTTGCAGTCAGTGCAAGGTATTGCTGGAGATGACTGCTGTGCTTTCGCTGAAAATAAAAACATACTCTTAATACCAGTAAATATAAAAAAGTTAAGTCAGGTCCTCTGGATGGATAAAAAAAGTTGTTGAAATGTTTCATCTTTAATCCAAAAGACTTTGTCAGTCTGAGGAGCTGTAAAAGGAGGACCATCAGCCTAACAATGGATCGAGCTAACGATTTATCGTTAAGCTGATGGTCCTCCTTTTACATGTGAACAGCTAGTTTGAATGTCAACAACAAGCGGGTTGACCCAATATGAGAAGGTGCTAGAAGACTGAGCTTCTTGCAGCTCCTCAGACTGACAAATTATTTTGGATTAAAGATGAAACATTTCAACAACTTTTTTTAATTTTTTTATTCATCCAAAGGACCTGATGACTTTTATAGATTTTTCTACCTGAATTATTGGGCATGCATAGGATACTCTTAATAAATAAATAATAAATCTTAATCCTAATTTATACAAATTATATACACCTAATAAAGAATCGCATAAATATAGTCCCAACCATGTGGTGGCACTTTTGATTTGGATCATTCAATCAACTAAACCAAGGGTCTGCAACCTCCATCCATCCATCCATTTTCTTCCGCTTATCCGGGGTCGGGTCGCGGGGGTAGCAGCCTAAGTAGGGAGGCCCAGACTTCCCTCTCCCCAGCCACTTGGAGCAGCTCCTCTGGGGGAATCCCAAGGCGTTCCCAGGCCAGCCGAGAAACATAGTCCCTCCAGCGTGTCCTGGGTCTTCCTCTGGGTCTCCTCCCGGTGGGACATGCCCAGAACACCTCACCAGGGAGGCGTCCAGGAGGCATCCTAACCAGATGCCCGAGCCACCTCAACTGGCTCCTCTCGATGTGGAGAAGCAGCGGCTCTACTCCGAGTCCCTCCCGGATGACTGAGCTTCTCACCCTATCTCTAAGGGAGAGTCCAGACACCCTGCGGAGAAAACTCATTTCAGCCGCTTGTATCCGAGATCTCGTTCTTTCGGTCACAACCCAAAGCTCATGACCATAGATGAGGGTGGGAACGTAGATCGATCGGTAAATTGAGAGCTTTGCCTTTTGACTCAGCTCTCTCTTCACCACGACAGACCGGTACAGCGCCCGCTTCACTGCGGACGCTGCACCTATCCGCCTATCGATCTCACGCTCCAGTTTTCCCTCATTCGTGAACAAGACCCCGAGATACTTAAACTCCTCCACTTGGGGCAGGACCTCCTCCCCGACCCGGAGAGGGCATGCTACCCTTTTCCGGCTCAAGACCATGGCCTCGGATTTGGAGGAACTGATCCTCATCCCGGCCGCATCACATTCAGCTGCAAACCGCTCCAGCGAAAGCTGTAGATCACGATCTGATGAAGCCAATAGGACCACATCATCTGCAAAAAACAGAGAAGCGATTCTAAGGCCACCAAAACGGATCCTCTCAACACCTTGGCTGCGCCTAGAAATTCTGTCCATAAAAGTTATGAACAGAATCGGTGACAAAGGGCAACCTTGGCGGAGTCCAACTCTCACTGGAAACGAGCCTGACTTACTGCCGGCAATGCGGACCAAGCTCTGACACCGGTCGTACAGGGACCTAACAGCCCATATCAAAGGGCCTGGTACCCCATACTCCCGGAGTACCCCCCACAGAACCCCCCGAGGGACGCGGTCGAATGCCTTTTCCAAGTCCACAAAGCACATGTAAACTGGTTGGGCAAACTCCCACGCACCCTCCAGGACCCTGCTGAGGGTGTAGAGCTGGTCTAGTGTTCCACGACCAGGACGAAAACCACACTGCTCCTCCTGAATCCGAGGTTCGACTATCCAACGGACCCTCCTTTGCAGAACCCCTGAATAGACCTTACCAGGGAAGCTTAAGAGTATGATCCCCCTATAGTTGGAACACATCCTACGGTCCCCCTTTTTGAGTAGGGGAACCACCACCCTAGTCTGCCAATCCAAGGGAACTACCCCCGATGTCCACGCGATATTACAAAGTCGCGTAAGCCAACACAACCCCACAACATCCAGAGCCCTAAGGAACTCAGGACGAATCTCATCCACCCCTGGAGCCCTACCACCGCGGAGCTTTTTAACTACCTCGGCGACCTCAGCACCAGAGATTGGAGAGCCCGACCCAAAGTCGCCAGGCTCCGCTTCCTCAGTGGAAGACGTGCCGGTAGGATTGAGGAGGTCTTTGAAGTATTCCGCCCACCGACTCACAACATCCCGAGTTGAGGTCAACAGCACGCCATCCCCACCATAAATGGTGTTGGTCGCGTACGCTTTCCCCCCTGAGACGCCGGATGGTGGACCAGAATCGCCTCGAAGCCGTACGGAAGTCATTCTCCATGGCCTCTCCGAACTCCTCCCACGCCCGAGTTTTTGCCTCAGCAACCACCCGAGCCGCATGCCGCTTGGACTGCCGGTACCTATCTGCTGCTTCCGGGGTCCCACAGGCCAAAAAGGCCCAATAGGACTCCTTCTTCAGCTTGACAGCATCCCTCACCGCCGGCGTCCACCACCGGGTTCGAGGGTTGCCACCACGACAGGCACCAACAACCTTGCGGCCACAACTCCGATAAGCTACCTCGACAATAGAGGCGCGGAACATGGCCCACTCGGGCTCAATGTCCCCCGCCTCCCTCGGAACGTGTTCAAAGCTCTCCCGGAGGTGGGAGTTAAAGCTCCGTCTTACGGGAGACTCTGCCAGACGTTCCCAGCAGACCCTCACAATACGTTTGGGTCTGCCAGGTCTGACCGGCATCCTCCCCCACCATCGGAGCCAACTCACCACCAGGTAGTGGTCAGTTGACAGCTCCGCCCCTCTCTTCACCCGAGTGTCCAGGACATGCGGCCGCAGATCAGATGAGACAACAACAAAGTCGATCATCGAACTGCGACCTAGGGTGTCCTGGTGCCAAGAGCACATATGGACACCCTTATGCCTGAACATGGTGTTCGTTATGGACAATCCATGACGAGCACAGAAGTCCAACAACAAAACACCACTCGGGTTCAGATCAGGGGGGCCGTTCCTCCCAACCACACCCCTCCAGGTCTCACTGTCATTGCCCACGTGAGCGTTGAAGTCCCCCAGCAGAACAAGGGAGTCCCCAGGAGGCGCACTCTCCAATACCCCCTCCAAGGACTCCAAAAAGGGTGGGTAATCTGCGCTGCCGTTTGGCGCATAGGCACAAACAACAGTCAGAGCCCGTCCCCCCACACGTAGGCGAAGGGAGGCTACCCTCTCGTTCACCGGGGTGAACCCCAACGTACAGGCACCAAGATGGGGGGCAACAAGTATGCCCACTCCTGCTCGGCGCCTCTCACCAGGGGCAACTCCAGAGTGGAAGAGTGTCCAACCCCTCTCAAGGAAACTGGTTCCAGAGCCAGAGCCATGCGTTGAGGTGAGTCCGACTATTTCTAGCCGGAACCTCTCAACCTCACACACTAGCTCAGGCTCCTTCCCCACCAGAGAGGTGACATTCCATGTCCCAATGGCCAGCTTCTGTAGCCGAGGATCAGACCGCCAGGGTCCCCGCCCTCGGCCACCACCCATTCCACAATGCACCCGACCCCTTTGGCCCCTCCCACAGGTGGTGAGCCCATGGGAAGGGGGACCCACGTCTCCTCTTCGGGCTGTGCCCGGCCGAGCTCCATGGGTAAAAGCCCGGCCACCAGGCGCTCGCCAACGTGCCCCTCCTCCGGGCCTGGCTCCAGAGTGGGGCCCCGGTGACCCGCGTCCGGGCGAGGGAACATTGTTTCCAGTGATTTGACTCATCATAAGGGGTCTTTGGGCTGCACTTTGTCTGGTCCCTCACCAGACAACCTGGTTTGCAACCATTACATCAAAATATATATTTTTACACCTTTGTTCACTACATTAAATGTGTCCGGAGCTGCAACAACTATGCTGCAACTGTGGTTATCAACTGGTGGCCCGTGAGCCACTTTGGGTTTGATTGAGGGGGCTTTTATGGCCAGTAGGAGTGACATTTAAAAAAAACAATCTAATGATTTTTAACAATTAAACTAAAAGACCAGATTCTTGTAAAGGAGGAAATTTTTCAGTTTTAACAATCTTTTTTTTAATAATAAAAAAAGCTATAAACTATGCAGACAGTTCTTCATATAAGTTCTGCTGCTGCAAAGGAACCAAAGAGCCGCATGTGGCTCCAGAGTCACAGGTTGCAGACCCCTCAACTAAACTGTCTTCTCACACAGCCATTTCAGATGTCCACTTTAAGTGGAGCAAAAACCTGCAGCCACAGCAACCTTTTCACGGATAAGTTTGAGACCACTGCTTTAAAGTAACACTGTGTAAATCCTGTCATTCTATAATATATCATATATATATATATATATATATATATATATATATATATATATATATATATATATATATGTAACCCCTTGGGTTATATATATACAGTATAACTCTTTTTTCCTACACACCTTAAACATGTTCTTACATGCAATGCATTGTAGGCCTTTTTACTTTAAACAGTAATAATCGCCTTTTACTTAATCTGGCTAATGTTTTGCACTCACATATTGGAGGTTTTACACACTGTAAAAGTCCTTAACATTATAGTATGTACAAGTATTTTCAATTGGCTTAAAACACCCAGTAAATGTAGCGTTTTTGTTAGTAACTGTTATTTACCACTGCCAGTAAATGCATCGTTTCACTTGTTGCTACCCTGCTGGTCTGTCAAGGGCAAAATCAAGTTTAAGCAATTTGATTGGCTGTATGGTCTGGGGTGAGGGCGTTTAAGCAATTTGATTGGCTGTGATGCTCTGGGGGATAAAAAAGCTTGGCTGGAGGTGTGAGAGGTTGGTCAGCAGCCGTTGATGAACAAGTTTGGATCAATACCGCTGGGACTTTTTGTTTTATCTAACATTGAAGCTACAAAACTTTTCCCTGGACGTTTTTGTCTGTTTTCTGGATCCACTGAACAGGACCACACTCAGCGTATTGCTTGGATGTGAGCTGCGGACCCATAGGCGTAGATCCTGGGGGGGTCGGGGGGGTCCGGACCCCCCCAATCTTGGGGAAATATAGATCTGTCCCCCCCAATAATTCAATAAAGGAAATCGTGTCTTTAAACAATATAAATATAAAAAGGCAAAAAAAGAGAGAAATCCGCCATTATTCTAAAAAAAAAAGAAGGAAATTTTGCCCACCCCCCCTTCTCTGTTGGCAAATGGTTTAGTCCAATGTTTACAAGGAACAACAACAGCAGCGGACAGTGTTGCCAGATTGGGCGGTTTACCGCCATTTGGGCGGTTTTCACTCTCTACTTAGCGGCTAAAAATAGCTTCGGGCGGGTGGTGATAATTTGGGCGGATTTGGAGTCAGATCGGCGGTTTCTGAGTTAACTATTAAATGAATTTCAAACAATCATTCATCATTATTTCATAGCAAAGCTCCTCTGACCTTTCTCCATCACTGATTGGCTATTGTCATCTGCCAGGGCGATCCCAACAGAGAACTGGTGAGGCAGTTAGTGGACGCCTCGTTGAGTGGGCTGGTCCGTAGCGGCGGTACGTCAGAGCGGCCGCCATATTGGATGTGGCAGAACTGCCGGTCAACTGATAGAAGGAAACGGACTGAACTTCATAAAGCACCGTTTTACAAAGTGTTTTATGCCTGTCATTCACACACACCGTGTGAATGACATTTGGACATATATTTGGAAAGCAAACATGCACCAAAGACAACATTTATAACTTTTAAAGTGATTAATAAAAATGTTTATTCCTTAAATGTTTAGGTTACAGTATAGGTAAACACTAATTTTGAGTGTTAACAACTAATAATGTGTGTAACACTATTACTGTGATGATAAATATAGAAATATTCATTAGTGAACATTTAATGTGTCTATAATAATCAGTTCCTGAAATGTGACATGTTGATTTTCTTAATAAAGAGCACCAATGATCACATTTAACTGGTTTTGATTAATCACATTGAACAAATAAACACCGATATATCTTTACAGGAGTTGGGGGTACTGTGTGTGTGTGATTTTATATATATATATATATATATATATATATATATATATATATATATATATATATATATATATATATATATAATTTTTTTGTAAATACAGAAGTAAAAAAAGAAAAAGTCTGTTGGATAAAAGAAGAAGCGTTTCTACAATTTTTTAACCCATCCAGAGGACCTAATTTAACTCTTATCCCCCCCCCCCCCCGCTTTGCTGTATGTGATGTGTCACGTGACACTTTCTGATTGGGCGGGTTTTCGGCGGTGTTTAACAGATTTTTGGGCTGGAAAACCTGGATTCTATCTGGCAACACTGGCTGATGGGGCAGGGCACCCCGCTTGTATAATGGTAAAGGGGAAACAATGAGTTGTTTATATGCAAGGTCTTCAATTATTATTATTTTTTTTGCACACAAACTTGATTGAAAGATAAGAGAGTATGGTTCTTTTAAACCATATATATTTTGGAGGAAGTCAGATTGAAATTAAATGGTAGTTGTAGAAAAAAGGTCTAAATTAAATTTCAAAGCCAAAATACGGTACATGCAATAATCTTCCTAAAAGTCCAAAACCGGTCAGGTGCAGAAAGAAACATTAAAGTGTTTATAGTGCAGGATTAAGGTGATTGTCCTATGTCTAGAAAGGGGGAGGAGTTGAAAAGTTTGATAGCCACAGGAAGGAAGGAATACCTGTGGTGTTCTGTGGAGCACCTCGGTGGTCTCAGTCTACGACTGAAGGTGCTGTGGTAAGCAAGGGCGTAACTTTAGGTCTAACATTGGGGGGGGGTTATGCTCTCTACCTATTTATTTATCTAATAAATAACTTTTTTATGATTCAGGATATTTTAGGGTTAAAATATATTGTAATGCTTTTACTGTGATTTACTGTGATTTACTTAACTTTCCTGTTTTCTCTGTATTTATTCTGCTCCTTTTTTGTTCCACATAGGTTCAACAAGTAAGAAAAAAACTCACTATTTTTCTGCATTTTTTTCAGCCATAACACATATTTTACATTTTTAAGATTTATTATATAACATACCTCAATTTCACAATTTCAGGGGCACCGAACAAAAAAAAATTCACACACATTATAAAAGCCAATAAGTAAAATTTAAAAATGTTAAGGCAGGTCCTCAGAACAGTTTGTTTTTGTTGAAATGTTTTGTCTTTCATCCAACAAGTTGGTGGGGTAGAGGACAGACTCTATAAACCATGTTAGCACCATCAAACTGGTTGACCCACCATGCGCGTAGCGAGGGGGGGTTCTGGGGGTTCGTACAAACCGCCCACTTTGCCTATGAAGTCCCATCTAGGGATTTTATGAGGGGCAGTTCGTTTAAAGGAGAAGTTGACCAGAATGAAGCAACATGTCTCTGTAGCTCACGGGAAACGCGTTGGGTTGGTTGCCGCTCCAAACCTTATCTAGACCAAGTGGGTTCGATTCCCACTTGGTATAACTTTTTTTTGTGGATTATTTATTCATTCCAGATTAAAAAAACACAAGAAAACTATTTACAAAACAACAAGAAATAAAACAATATATGAAATGAAAGGAAGCAGAAAATAATCTTATTATATCTGCCCCTTCTCAAACAAATGTTTTTTTTTTTTCAATTTTTTCTTCTTCTGCTTCTTTCATTTCATGTATTGTTTTATTTCTTGTTGTTTTGGAAATAGTTTTCTTGTGTTTTTTTTATCTGGAATGAATAAATAATCTATAAAAAAAAAAAGTTATACCAAGTGGGAATCGAACCCACTTACTTGGTCTAGATAAGGTTTGGAGCAGCAACCAACCCAACGCGTTTCCAGTGAGCTACCGAGACGTGTTTATCTTTCAAGGTCCACATTTATTTTAAACAAACCACCCCTCATAAAATTCTGGCTACGCCCCTGCCCACTATGCGAAGGTGCTCTTTATGAGAATGAGTTTGTTGTGGCTCCTTGGAGTGATAAGGTCTTTTGGATGAAAGACGAAACATTTCACCAAAAAGAAACCGTCATAGGACCTTACGTAACTTTGTTGGATTTTTCTACCTAGATTATTGTGTATGAATCAGGATAATTTGAACCATTTAGCCATCCATCTTTTACCAGCTTTTTCCATTTTGGGTCATAGGGGTCACATGTGCCCATGTCCAGCAATCGTTGTGCGATGGGCGGGGTACACCCTGGACAAGTTGCAAGTTCATCACAGGGATAAATAGAGACAAGCGAGATTCTCATATATACGTAGAGACAATTTAGAGTTACCAATGGGCCTAACATACCGTATTTTCCGTTGTATAGGTCGCACCGTTGTATAGGTCGCAGTGTCTAATATTTATCAATAAACTGGAAAAATCCATAAATAGGTTGCACCGGTGTATAGGTCGCACCGGTGTATAGGTCGCACCTACGTCACCGCTGACGCGCCGCGTCACTGCTGAGTCATCCAGGAAATGTGGACCAAGTGTTTACCTCTGCTGCAAGGAGCACACGGCAAGGCTTTTAAGATTAACATTTTAAAACAAGTATTTGTTCAATAAAAATTATTGCAAATATGTGTCTGAGCTGAACTTTTCCTTAATAAATGAACGTAATTGTGAAATGAGCAGGATTTAAAAATTTGTTTCGCCAGCTACCGGGGTTCTGTCTGATAAAAACAAAACGAGCATGCGCAGCATTGGAAATGCAGCGGCGAACAGACCCGCATGAATTGGTACAATGTTTATATTTTAGCAGGCTAAAGACCTCAAAAATATATTTGTTAGCTGCCATTTTTGTAAGACTGTGTCTCACTTTAATTTTTGTCAATAAATTATTACAAATCAACTTATTTCAAAATGTAAATACCACCAACATCATTAAAATTAAACTACAGACTCCTAAAAAAATGTTTGTTGGCTGCCTTTTTTGTAAGACTGTGTCTCACTTTAATTTTTGTTAATAAATGACAAATTAGTTGCAGCTGAAGGTGATCTGCTCAGAGTTGCAGTTGCTGTGGAAACCAATGCAGGATAGCTGCAGCATCTGGAGCATCTGGAGGTGGAGCTGACTGTGAGCTGAAAGAAGCAACATCTGGAGGTGCAGCTGACTGTGAGCTGAAAGAAGCAGCATCTGGAGGTTCAACTGACTGTGAGCTGAAAGAAGCAGCATCTGGAGGTGCAGCTGATTGAAATGCACTTTGACAGTTACCGCTACACCCAAATAGATCTGTAAATAAAGCAGCTTTGAAATTACCGTACTACGGTACCTGTACACCCGCAAATGGTAATGATGACTGAAACAGATATTTTACCGGTACTGTGGTTTTTATTTACAATATTTACAAATACGGTAGACTCAGTCGAACCCCAGAAACTCCTCGTCCTCCGTGTCACTCTCAAAGAGTTCAGCCAGTGTTTGAGGCAGGCTGCCACTGCTGAGAGGTCCAGCTCCCTCGTCCTCCTCCTCATCCTCCTCACTGCTGTCCTCTGCCTCAGCACCAGCTCCAGCAGGCTGGATTCCCGCCTTTCTGAACCCAGACTTGATGGTGCGGGTGGTCACAGAAGCCCAGGCCTTGTCCACCCACTCCACCGCCTGGGAGAAGGTGGCGTGCCGCATCCTCCCCGTCGCTGTAAAGGAGTGCTCTCCACTCACCATCCACTCCTCCCACAACTTCCTCAGGGAGGCCTTGAAACTCCTGTTCACCGAGATGTCGAGTGGTTGCAGGAGTTTCGTCAGCCCCCCTGGGATGATAGTGGGCACACTGTTCAGGCTCTTCACCTTGGCCTTCATGGCCTCTGTGATGTGGGCCCGCATGCTGTCCATCACCAACAGCGCCTTCTTGGTCCTGAAGAACCCGTCGGGACGATGGACGAAGCACTTGGTCAGCCAGTGGAGCATCATGGCTTCGTCCATCCATCCCTTCGGGTTCACGGCCACTACCACCCTGGAGCAGAAGTCCTCCTTTGGTATGGTCTTCCTCTTGAAGATGACCATGGGGGGGAGTTTGCATCCATCAGCACCACAGGCCAGAACCACAGTGAAGTGGGTCTTCTCATGGCCTGTGGTGAGGATGTTCACTGTCTTTTCACCCTTCTGGGAGACACTGCGGCCCATTGGAATGTCAAAAGTCAGTGGAACTTCATCCATATTAATAATATGGCCGCCAGTGATCCCATGCGTCTCGACCTGGCGTGAGAAAGACAAAAGGCAGACATTAGCGTCAGTAAACAAAAGAAACGAGCGCGCACTCACAGACCTGCTGTGAGCGTAACGCACCAACTGACCTGCAACAGAAAAATGTTTCATTTTTTTGTCAACATCACATCACATGTCCACATCACATGTCCACATCACATGTCCACATCACATGTCCACATCACATGTCCACATCACATGTCCACATCACATGTCCACATTTACTGTATATTCAACCAGTGCTCCACAGTCACTGGTTGACTTTAAACAAGGCTTGAAGACCTTTATTTTTAAGCCTCCATAATATTTTAAATTTTATTTATTTCACATATTTTTATTGATATTTTGCATATAGAACAAAGGTATTTACAAATTCGAGGGTATAAAAGTGTTGAAGATAACCAAACTATTCACACCTTTGACTCTAACATGCCTTTTTTTTCTCCCAGGAACACCAAACACATACAGAACACCTCCAATAGTGAAACACAGTAAAGTGAAGGTAGTAGTAAATAAAATATAAAACAATAAAAATAAATAAATTGAAATAACTTTTAAGTAAAAAAAAAAAAATAAATAAAAAAGAAACCTAGGTGTGCAGGGGAATTTGTATTTCTACATTAAAGCAACAAATTCCATAAAAGGCTGCCAGATAGAGTAGAATTTGTTCAAATTTCCAGATTTAGTATATCTAATTTTCTCCACTTTCAAAAAGGACATGACCTCATTTATCCACATTGTGCTGGATGGAGTTTTAGTTGATTTCCAATTACAAAGAAGGTGACGCCTAGCGATCAAGAAGTAAAAGCTATCACCTTCAACTCTCTTGTGGAGTATTGACTATATTGCTCCGGGAGACCGAATATGACAGTATAAGCCGAGATGTCAATAGTTTTCGAAAGTACAATCGATATGGTATGAAAATAAATTTGCCAGAAGTTCACAAGGGCTGAGCACGAAAAAAACATATGTGTAAGATTGCAGGGCGAGCCTCCACAGCGGTCACAAACATCTATTACATTAGGGTAGATCCGTGCCAGTCTAGATTTTGAGTAATGACATCTGAATATTACTTTGAACTGTATCAGACTCAGGCGGGCACATATAGAGGTATTATGAATAGCCATCAGAGCTTTCTCCCACCAGTGATCATCAAAAACTAGCCCCAATTCCTGCTCCCAAGCTCTCTTAGTGCTTGTGGTTAAAAACACATCATATGATTGAATAGAATTATAAATCTTTGAAATTAAGGACCCTTGCAATGGGTTAAGTTGTATAAATTCGCTCCACGGCTGTTCAGGAGGCAGATGAGGAAAATTAGGAAATAAGGATTTTGCACAAGCTCTTATCTGAAAATATCTAAACAAATGAGAGGGTGGGAGATGAAATTTAGAAGCTAAATCAGTGAAAGAGCAAAACAACCCTTCTCTAAATAAATCTTTGAAACATTTTAGTCCTTTATTCTGCCATAAGGAGAATGTTGGATCAGTAAGAGCAGGTTTAAACAATGGGTTTTTTAAAATTGGGGTCAAGACTATGGGGTCTGTAAATTTAAACTGTTTCCTAAACTGAAACCATATCCGGAATGTATCTACAACTATGGGGTTGGTAGTTTGGCCAGAGGGATTCACAGAAGTTGGACCTGTAAGCAAAGCTGAAAGTGAAGCTGAGGGACATGAATATATTTCTAATTCACACCAGGTTATATCAACGGGATTAGACCAGAAAGCAATTTTGTTAATATTAGCTGCCCAGTAATAAAATCGAAAATTTGGTAAGCAAAGACCACCATGAAACTTACAGTTCTGAAGTGTTTTTTGTCTTACTCTGGGTGTTTTGCCGTTCCACAAAAAATTACCAATAGCTGAATCTAAAGAATTAAAAAAACTTTTTGGTAAAAATACAGGTAGACATATAAAAAGAAACAAAAATTTTGGCAGGATGTTCATTTTAACAGTACTTATTCTCCCTATCAAAGAGAGTGGGAGGGATTCCCATTTTTGAAAGTCTTTTTTGATGTCCACCAAAAGTGAAAGAAAATTTTTAGAGTACAGAGACTTAAAAGATCTGGTTATGTTGACCCCAAGATATCGAAAACCTGAAGGGCATAGCTTAAAAGGGACATCCGATTGGGAGAGTTGTAAGGCCAAGTGGTTAACAGGATAGCATTCACTCTTGATGACATTAACTTTATACCCTGAGAAATGGGCGAATCTGTGAAAAAATT
>JBBPBX010066583.1:0-19628 GCA_038048925.1 Garcialebias charrua | reverse complement strand
AATAATGTACTTGATGGATGACGGTAATGCTTTCTAGTGATAATTCTTACAGCTCTTTTCTGTAATACAAAAATAGGTTTTGTGATTGTTTTACACGCATTCCCCCAAACATCAATACAATAGATTAAGTGTGGAACAATGATTGTGTTATACAACAAATACAGAGCTTTATCATTCAATAGGTCTCTGACTTTGTACAGTACTGCAATCGATTTAGCTATTTTTATTCTTACAGAATTTATGTGTTGTTTCCATGTCAGTTTGTCATCAATGATAACACCCAAAAACTTCACCTCATTCACTCTACAAATCTCAACATCCTCAATTTTGAGTGGAACATCAACAGTTTTCTTTTTATTACCGAATATCATGTAATTAGTTTTTTCTAGATTTAATGATAATTTATTTATTTTAAACCAAGTTTGTATCTTGACAAATCCTGTCTTTATCAATTCCAACATTTGCTCTATATCTTCCCTTAACCCTTGGATGCATAAGTGGGGTCAAAAATGACCCCGAGGGTTGTTATTCTTCAAAAACTCTGAAATTAAAAGTTTTTACTCTTCCATATTTCAGGTATTCCTCATAAAACATGTTTGTAACTTCAAGCCATTTGAATTTTTTAAATGTTTTTATACATTTTCAGAAATTGCAGTTTTTGTGTCACTACCCCAGTTTTTCATGAGTGGGGTCAAAAATGACCCCAAGCATTTCCTATAGAATCTCAAGGGTTTTCTTTGGGAACCTTTGATTCTTACCAACTGTGACTGTCAAGATACATTTTCTGTCTCATTTACACATCTGAGACATGCAGTCTCACCACAAGGAGGTCAGTTTGACACATCAGCATACATGTATCATCTTCATTTACCAACTCCATGACTTTACTGTGATATAATATCATGTTGGTCAACAAAGTAGACACTCTTAGCTAACTACAAAATAATGTTAGTACTTAAGCTAGCTAACATTACTCTAGCTTAGTAAGCCAGCTGATATTACTGGATTTGTTGTGTAGAAACTCACTGTATTCATAATTCCTTGTAACAAATGCAAACCTGTTAGGTAACCTATTATATAGTATTATATATATTATATTATATATAAATTATTTTAAAAATCTGTATGCCTCTTTTAACACCAAGACACAATTTACTGAGAAGTTGGTCAGGGCCTGCACCTGGGTTTAGCACCATCTCTCCAATAGATGCATGAAAGCTGTTTATCACTGATAGTAAATTAGAAGGGCAGCACGATGGTGCAACTGGTAGAGCTAATTTCTCTCAGCAAGCAGGTTCCTGATGTGTCTCTATGATGGACTTGCAACCCATCCAGTGTGTACACTGCCCCACGCACAGTGATTGCTGGATATGGGCACCGGCGACCCCCGTGACCCAAAATGAAAAAAGCGGGTAAAAGATAATGGATGGATAGTATATTAGAAGAGATGTTGACATGAACAAACATGGAGGGAAGAAGAGTTGCAATAAGAAGAGGAAAAGAGTGGAAAAATCTAAGCAAAGAGGAGCTCATGGCCTTCATTGGAGTGACCATTCTTGCACAAAGTGAGAAGAACTGAAATGTATCAGTGTGTGTGCTCTTTGGGAGTTTTCTACACAACCCAAGGTACCCTGAACCTACCAACCGACATCACTGAAGCAACTGGAAGATATGGGGTGACAAAAGTTGCAAACAAGTAACAGGAGAGAGGCACAGAGGGCCAACAGAAGAGAAAGAGGTGCCAGATGTGTCCAAGAAACAAAGATCGCAAAGCCACCAATTGGTGCAGGAAATGCAGTACTACAGTGTGCAATGGTCACAGCCAAAAGCAAATTTGTGACAACTGCACACAGTGAATAGAGAAAAGACATTTGTGTGGGCACATGTGAGTGTACAGTGTTCTGGTTGTATGTTCATTCTCTTTTTTGTCCTTCAGACAGATGGACATTCTAGCAATAATTTTTGAAGATTTTTGATGTTATTTCGTGTGAAAAAAATGATGTAAAAAGTTATGAATAAGCATGTCAAATGTAAATTCAGTCTTTTGTTGACCCAAATATAATAAATATAATCACCTATGACCAAAAATAAAGACATCATTTAAATTCATTGCAAAAACACATTGATTCTAATTGGGGTCATTTTTGACCCCACTCATGGAAGAATGTAGGTATTGGTCGTTCATGCATCCTAGGGCTAAACAGAAAAAAGTGGTATCATCAGCAAAAAGTACACATTTAAGGAGTCCTGACACATTTACCAAGTCATTCACATATAAAATAAAAAGCTTTGGTCCAAGTACAGAGCCTTGGGGAACTCCACATGTGATATTACAGAGGTCAGATCTTACATCATTTATTTGTACAAATTGTTTCCTATCTTTTAAGTAGCTAGATACCCACTGTAATGCTGGTCCTCTAATACCATATTTGTTCAGTTTTTCAAGGAGAATGGTGTGATCAATAGTATCGAATGCTTTTTTTAAATCAACAAAAATACTGATACAATATTGTTTTTGATCGACAGCAGTAGTTATTTGTTCCATTAATTCCATGAGAGCCATTGATGTAGAGTTTTTTGATCTAAACCCATACTGACTGTTGCTTAGAATATTTTGTTTATCTATAAATTGGTCTAGTCTGTTTACAAATAGTTTTTCAAGAATTTTTGAAAACTGTGGTAACAAGGATATAGGTCTATAATTGTTGAACACACATTTATCACCATTTTTAAAGGTTTAGGAATACAGTTACATAAGCTGAAAAAAACAAAAACACAACACTTCTGGGTTTACGGAAACCCGCTGCCTACTCACAGCGATTATAACGCAGATAACGTTCTTTTAAACATGCTAGGAGGTAGATTGTGACAGTTTCGCCGCTACATATGGGGATGATAACAGTTGATAGCGACCATTGTATGGACCGACAACATCTGAATACGCTGGAAGGTCAACCTGTGACCTTCTTACTGAAATCGACGGGTCCACTTCACCACCGTGCCACCCTGACCGGAAACCAATTAGATTAAAAAGGTAGTAAGATGACACCCCCAGATGGAGTGTTGGTGTGGTCTATCTAATGGAAGCCAATTCCTGCCCAAGCACCAGTCCATTAACAACCAATTAACTTCCTATTAATATTTTACCAGACAGGGCCTCTCATCCTGACAGGCTTTAAGGAGCTTTTCCCAGGAGGGTTCGAACATGAGCAGCTTTTAGCGCAGCATAAAGAGGCCTGTGTAATGGGCTAAAGGAGGAGGAGTGGCAACCTGATAGCACTGAGAGCTGAGGAGCGGGGGGTGCAGACTTCTGCAGCTGGGCTGAGCCCGAGTCCGAGCCAAGCCAAGCCGGGCCAAGGCACGCAGTACAGTTCCCAGTGTTGGGAAATTCACAGGTTTTACTGTCTCAGACATGAATAATGACCTCGTGCCATGTGCTGAGCACAAGTGCACTCTGATGCTTTCAGATATGACCGATGGGTTATCTGCTCAGAGGAGAAGAAAAGTAAAAGCCATGCAGCAGTTGTCGGGTTTTTTCTTCTTCCATTTGTTTTTCTTCTCTCCCTTTGTTTCTTAGTAAGCTAACACAGAAGGGCATATACGAGCTACTAGTAGCTGCCATGAACCAGCTTTCTGCTGCGTAAGGCTGCCGTGTGTGAACATTTTCAAACTAGTTCAGGGGAAACTCCCCGCCTGCCTGCAGAGAGACGGAGAGAGACAGAAAAAGAAATAGAAAGAGGAAAGGGAGGGAAAGAGAAAGAGAGGCCATTATGACTATATAGCCAGCGGCTACTCCCAACGGATGAGGCATTTGTCTTCACTTGAAAGTATGATTTATTTTTCCAGCAGTCGGAAAGGGTTATGTTTGTCACGGCGCAGTCAAAGGACATTTAGAAATAGCTTTTCTGGTCTCTGTTTTCTAATGCAGTCTCGGTGTTTTCCTCAAACACTTCCCTTCTATGGTTACCTTGTTTGGGATCACTTTCAGCCCTCGTTAACTTTAGTTAATCATACTGAACCTTGTGTCTAATGCATCAGCCGGGGCATGTGTGTGTGTTGATGATTAAGAGAAAGCAGTGGGGGGATGTGGGAAGAGGGGTAACTAGTGGTTGTATCAGGTTCCCTCCACTGGGTGTAGATGTGGTCTTAGATTTCTCTTTGGGCTGCTGATTAACTGTGTGTACAAATGTGTGTGTGTATGTGTGTCAGAGGACCAAGGAGGAGAAGAACTTCAGCTTTAATTTCCCCCAGCTCCAGATATTACACCCCCGCTCGCGCTGTTTTTATTGGAACAGAGACCAAAAAACACCAAGTGTTTACGATGCATTAAAACATGCTGGGGAATTTGAGTGAGGAATTGTAAATCTATACGTTTGGCCCCTGTCTCTCTCCCAGGCAGAATTAATTCTTTTATAGAGGATTTTTGGTGTGTTTTACAAAGACCGATGATCGCAACACGTTGTGAAATCCTGTTTATCATCTTAATATGAAGGACGAGGGTAAAAAGTAGAAGAAGAAAAAACTCAACTGAATCGTGGGGAAATCAAATCAAATAAAATGGGGTTTCTTTTAGGGTGGGGTGAAGGGAGATGGGAGGAGTTTTGTGGGGGTTTGAAACACACAGGGAAGGAATGATATTATGCTTCACCCTAATGACCGTTTGGAGAAACGGACGGGTGAGGACACCACGTTACATTCTGGGCTTTTGTTGTCGGCGCACTGTTAATGATGAACAAGGGAGTTCTGCAACTCTCTCCTGGACAATGAAAGCTCTGTGCATCTAATTATTCTCAGGGAAGCTTGGTAGCCTTTATACCTGGGGACACATTAGCTTTCTCTAATTGGAGTAAATATTCTTGTAGTTTCCACCAGCTTTGCCTCATCACTCTAACGGTGATTAATTCTGTTTCCTGCAGGGCTGGTTTCACAATCCCATCCCCTTATTGATCTCTTTATCTCCCACCACCATGACTTGTGGGGGATCATGTAGTTGCCTGCATGTGTGTGTGAGGGTTACCTTGTAAGGCCCATTTTTCTAACGCATAATACGGTACGTGTAGTCTATGTGATATGCGAGTATACGGAATATACCCACTAGAAAAGCTTGGGAATTTCAGTACACCAACTTAAAAGTACCCAGTGACACAAGCCCATGTCACATGTCGTTGGCAACATGACATGGGCTTGTGTCATTTTCAACCCATCTGGAACATTTTATAGACACATTGAGTTGGTTCACCCTGTTTTTTGTATAATTAATACTTCTGTACTTATTACTTGATATTTGAACAGTTTTGTTTTGATACTGTTTTATAAATTCTGTAACGTGTTTTTAACACAAAGCCAACGGTTGTACAAATGTTGTTGTACTATAAGCATCAGAGAAAATTGGAAATGTTCAATATGCTTAAATATTAAAATAAATTGTTGATTACATTGTACTAATTGGTGTACTTTGGTTTCTAAGTACAGTATATCCACTACAAAAGTGTAGACTACACCACTGGTACATGAGGACCAACTGCTCCTTATGGGCCATATCCTGGTGAAGATTCTCAGTAATCCAGGACATAATAAATAAATTTAAAAAAGGTTAAAAACAAAACAAATTGACTTTATTTAATAACCAAAGACGTTTTGCTTCTCATCCGAGGAGCTTTCTCAGTTCAAGGAATGGAGAGTGTGGAGTTTGAGTTATAAATTGAGGTGCTCTGTAAGCTATAGATTCTGCTTTTGAATTTTAATAAGATATTAGTAATAATAAGATATTAGTTCTAGAATTGCGCCGCTCATGGTGGCTGCATGTTGGAGTAGCTGTTACTTTCATTCTGAAATTTTGCTTTTGAAAACTTTAATTCCTCTTTTTTCTGTATGTAAATCACTTTTTTCAGACGATTATCTCCTCTGGTATCGGATGCTGTGCAGATGGAAACATTTTTACTGAAACCCTTTTTTTTTAACTTTTGAACATTTGTTATGAAGCGTAACCATAACAACAAGGTGGTTTTCTACAACTGGGAGCTGCTGATTAACATCTCAAAAGCTCAAATAATACCTCAGCTACAGCTCCTAATCCCAGATTAGTTGAAAAGGAGGTTCCGTGGATGCATTTCCATCTACATGGCGGCGATGCTCAAGTACGACTGCAGAGACCGTGGCGCTGGTGTAAAAAGCAGCTCCTGACAGCGGGAGGACCAGGATCATTCCTCAACACCTGCAGTTCCATCCGCAGGGACAAGGGACTCGACAGGCTGCTGGGAGGCGTGGCCATTGCTCTGGGAGGAGTTCTGCCCGGCATTCAGGCGGTCCCTTCTGCCCAAAAGGACTGAGAGGTCTGATGAGTCCAGGTGGACCGATCAGCATCTGCAACCAGTTTCTTTGGATCCGCTGTGGGGCGGATTGCTGCAGAGTCTTCCTACCATTTACAGCATCTACAACAACTCTTTAAAGATCCACTGACGTGATTTTTCTACTATTCATCAAATTGCTCAAAATATATATATATTATCATTTAAATATGTTAGTTTTTGCAAACAAAATGATAAATCACTTTAATTTTGCTTTAAAAGTGATTTTGAACTTCAAGCTGTGTTTAATCATGGGAAATCCGTTTACACCCGAACGCACCATCTGTGATGTCATGTGCAGAGTTGAGGCAGAGCTCTTGGCTTGTCACGGTATGAGCAGCTCACATAAAAGTAAGTCTGATACGGCATCAGATCTAAATTAGATCCTGCTGTTTCTTGTTCCATCACCCAAACTATTTTCTGCTTCCCAAAATGAAGACAAATAGCTTAAATCTTCACCTAGATTGCTAAATTAGTCAGGTTTTAAAATGTCTGCTATTGAAGAGACTGGAGCCCTCTGCCTCTCACTCTGCACATTACATCACAGATGGTGCGTTCAGGTGTAAACGGATTTCCCATGATTAAACACGGCTTGAAGTTCAAAATCACTTTTAAAGCAAAATTAAAGTGATTTATCATTTTGTTTGCAAAAATTAACATATTTAAATGATAATATATATATATTTTGAGCAATTTGATGAATAGTAGAAAAATCACGTCAGTGGATCTTTAATGAAACCAGTATGATGAGCTACAACAATTAATTTCCCTTTTGGATTAATCAAGTATTTTTTAATTGAATTGACTTACCGTTAAATATATACGCTAAACGCTAATAATGTAAAATAATGCAGTATGTTAAAGAGCAGCACAAACACGTGTCCATGTGTGAGTGACAGAGAAAAAATGTTGCAAAATACCAAACTGGCCAGAAGTCAGTCAGTCATTTGTGCATGATGAATGATAGTAGAATGATGCTGCCATAGCTGAAAACTCGCCCCACTGGAGCACTGCATGCAGGCTCTGCCAAACCTCTGGTGCCACATGAAACAGTGAAGGAAGAGTCTGCATGTTCATTGCCCAGAACAAGAGGGCGTTCTGTCCATCAGCAATATCCAGGTAGTGACTTAGCTGTAGTGTTGGACCGGTTTGTGTCAGTCCAGAACGTTTGGTTCTGTAATTTATTGACGGTTCCTAAGTGAACCATTTCACCTCGGAGGAGGGGGCAGACTGAGCGCAACTGACCAAAATCAGGCTGCCTGCATCGGATCAAATGAGAGAAAGACATCACTGACTGAATCTGCGGAGCTTGAATATCCAAACTAAAACAAACTTCACTGTGTTTTTTAAACTTTAGAATATAGGTCAAGTCTTTTCAAGTAAACAGGCCAAAGTTCAAGTCAAGTCCCAAGTCACCGGTGTAAAAGTCCAAGTCAAGTCATAAGTCTCTGAATTTTTTTTAGAGTCAAGTCTAGTCATAATATTAATGACTCAAGTCCAAGTCATGTGATTTGAGTCCACACCACTGTTTTCATGTACCTGATTCACTTTTGGAGGGAACCCAATACAAGATGGTCACCACAGACTAAAATATCAAACACAAAAATGAAACGACCTCAGTCAATCTTACAGACACTGAGCTGGTGGTATCACAGCACATACTGTCAGCATGAAATCTTGCAGTAAGGCAATAAGTTGCACATGACATTTTTTTTTAGGTTTGACGAAAACGACAACAAATCCTTCATTTCTCAATTTAAAATAATCTTAGTTTAAATCTGTGGCATGAAAGATGGCATGTGATATGCATTCCTTCAAGGAATTTGAGATTCATTATTTCTGTTTTTTTCCCTGGTTTGTTTCCATCTTCCCAACCCTTTATTAAATCTCCTTCGTCTCTTTCTTTCCTGATTTCATCACTGCCTCTTCCTCCCTCTTTTCTTCGCTGCACTCAGTTTCCTTCCTCCCTTCCTCTCCTCCCAGCTTCACTCAGCCTTTCTTCCTGACAGCATCAGAGCACCACCAGCTGTGACAGAATCGCAGAATCTGCCCAAGCTCCAGCCACCTTCCAAGCTCAATATATCTGTACACACAGACAGTCCATCCCTTGTAGCCCCTCATAGTTCCCACACCCCAGCCAAATGCAATGTGACAGCGCCGCCGCGGCTTTCGTTTGCACACATCACAGGACAGATTTCCTCTTCCAAAGCCTGATAGATAGCACCCCTGCCTTCTGCTTGTGCATGCATGTAAGTGTGTTGTTTTTGCGTGTGCACACTACACTTCTCCATTTATCTGTGTCTTGCATGTGTGTCTTTGTGCTTGGAGCAGGTCTGAGTTGGAACAAACATGCTTCCTCTGTCAGTAGTGATCTCTAAAACCATGCATTAAGACATTACTGGACTTTGTTTTCATATTTCCCATCATGCCATTGCTTTTTAAAAAATGTTCGTCACTTACATTTTGCAGATTTTCCGCTTGAGTTTCAAAGTGCTGCTCAGGTTTAAGTGCAAACCTTCCATTTCTGTGGAATACTTATTGAAGAAGCATCCTTGTATCAGCACATCCTAAAGAGATACGTGAGGCTTAGTGGGAAGGCTACAAAAAATATCTTTCTTGTTGTAAACAGCTTTTTAACAGCTTTGTTTTGGGGGGAAATGGAGTTTAATTAGTACAAGAATAACAAGCTAATGTCGCTTAACCATTGATAAGTACAACTCGAGTCTCATCAGTTCTTCTCTGGTGGTGGTGATTTGCCACTGTGACTTGTTCCCCCACTCTGTGGGTGGAATCGCCAATGCAAAGTGAGCAAGCATCTGTAATCTGACTTCAATTTCTTTAGCTTGTCTCAGCACTGCTTAAAAGTCCAAGCGTAGCCATCTGCTCCATCATCTCCTGTATCTTGCAATGAATTCACGTGTGTCTTGTAGCGCCATCCAGCTTGCGCTGAATCCTCCGATCTGCCAATGAAGACGAAAAGGTCAGGACCTCGTCGTTGGTCCCCACGTCTGTTTTTGTAGCTTCCATACTGAAGTGGAAACTAGAAAACTTGAAAAGACAAACTGACTGGGTGGGTCATCCAGTGATGTAGCTCCTCTGACCAGTCAACGGCTGCTGTCTGCTTACGTCAAAATCGTCACTTCAGAGCAGTTCGCTTGGAACCGTGAACAAGATGGTCCCATAAACTGGGCTAAGTGGTGGGTGGGATGGTACCAGGGGTAGGCTGTGCAGTGTACAGTAGTGCAGAACCGACGAGTGTTGAGACAGATATAAAGCGCCATGTGAGGCCTGTTGCCTTGTTGTCTTAAAACCACTTCAGTCTCAATAATTTCATAGTAGATCAATCAAGCAAATATTATTTTATAAACCTGTGCATTTTCAGCTTTGCATTGCCATTGATTATGGCAGAAGATTTGTAACTTTACTACAGGAAGTGCCCCCGAGTGTCCCAAAAGTGCTACAGCTAGCTACTGCTGGTTTTTGTACTTGTAAAATAAACACACATGTATATGAATCTATAAATACCGTATTTTCTGGAATATAGGTCATACCTGAATATAAGTCGCATTGTCCAATTATTGCCAAAGAATTGGAAAAATCCATATATAGGTCGCACCTGAATTTAGGTCGCACCTACGTCAAAATGTGGACCGTGTTTAGCTCTGCTGCAAATGTCTGCCACAGTAGCGCACAGCAAGGCTTTTAAAGGGGACCACACATTCAAAATTCACTTTTTACTGTTTTTTTACTCAACTTTGGGTATTTACTTCATAAAAAAACAGTCCAAAGGCCAAAAAAATGCACCCAGTGGTTTATTTACTCTAAGTAGATTTATTTTACTGTGATAATATAGGTTTCGTTTTTGAAATAAACTGGAAGTCAATCTCGCATGTTACGTCACAAGCGAGAGAGGACAACCCACCCCAACCTGAGTCCAGCCCCTCACCTAGCAACCCCTTGTTAGGCTCAACCCACTTCTGTATTAAACACATGACTGTTGTTTTTCATGATTTCATCTCATCTTTTGTTTATATGTTCTTAATTTCATGTGTACAGCACTTTGTTGCAGCTGTGGTTTTTTAAATGGCTTTATAAATAAAGTATAATTGTTATTTTTATGTTTTAGTTCAATTTTTAGTGTATTTGCGATCGCTCCCAACGCGCAGCCGGCAAAAATTAAACGAGCAGACCCCCGGCATAGGGACCGGCGGCAACGGGACCCTCTTCTGGCGCGATGGAGCGGAGCTTCAACTGTACAGCCTCGCAGCAGCCTGGCAGAAGCCTCGCAGCAGCGAGGACCTTCTCCTTACGGATTAATTTACGGGAGACACTTGGTGAACGTTGTGTGTGTCTTGACTGGAACAGCGATAACTCTCAAAATCTCCGCGTGCAACGAGCGGAGCTGGCGAACACCGGAAGAGGAACAAGCTAACATTAGCATCGGATTCGGGTGGTCTAATGCTAAAAGGAGCAGCAAATTGCGGCGCGCTCAGACGGGTTTCGGTAAGTTATCTTAAGCTAGCACTAACAGTAAGTCAAATGAGTAATAAAAAAAGAGCTAATTTTAAAACAACAACACATTACAGATACTGGCTGTTACAGAGGGCGTAAACAGATCTTGAAGGGCGTGGACTTCAGAACTCAGTATCAGAAACCGGTCGTTCAAAACGAAAGTTAAAAATGGCAGAATTAAAAAGGGTATAATTAATTATCTAAGAATTATTTTGTGTATTAAAATGAATTAATATTGTCAAGATAGCACACAGACATAACATAAAAATTTTAAATACTTACATGTGGTCCCCTTTAAGAAGATTAACACTTAAAAACAATTACGGTATTTGTTTGATAAAAATTATAGCAAATATGTGTCTGAGCTGAACTTTTCTTTAATAAATGAATAATTTTAGCAGGATAAACACCTAAAAATATATATTTGTTAGCTGACATTATTGTAAGAGTGTGTCTCAGTTTAATTTTTGTTAATAAATGATTACAAATCAGCTTACTTTATAAAAAGCCATAAATAGGTCGCACCTGAATATAGGTCGCAGGGCATGCAAAAATTTAAAAAAGCAGCAACCTATATTCCGGAAAATACGGTATATGGAGACATTTTTGTTTTATCTTTTTGGGCAACAAACTACAAACATGTTTGTATTTGGAGACATAAAACTCCATTAAACTTAAAATGCAGGTTCTGTGGAAAGGTTGTGAACAAATAATATCTTACATGTTGGTTAAGGGTCTTGAAACAAACCTCAGTTTGGAGAAATGGAGTTTATCTGATTAAACTGACAAGCTAGTAGCTAGGCAATACAACAGTTAATTGCTATCTTTTTATTATTATTATTTTATTCATTCCATTTCATCAGAACAATAATTATAGTGCATTTGATAGAAAAGAATATATACTGTACAATCAAGGAAATAAAATGAAAGGCAGCAGATCTGACTCTAGCTTTAAAAGCTTAATCACCCTGGAATTATGACATTAGATGATTTCCCCCCACACCCCTGTGGTCATGTGGTTTTTTTTGTGCTGCTGTCTGACTTGTGTGTGTCCACGTTAGCTTCAGGTCCAGTCGTCATCAAAGTTAGCCGTGCTGCTCCTATACCTGGTGAGTTCAGGCGATTTTTACAGTCTTGGTAATTAAGAGTAAAATATTTTTCGAGCAGCACGGTGGCACAGTTGGTAGAGCTGTTGCCTCTCAGCAAGATGGTCGCCGGTTCAAATCCCGAACTGGGACCTTTCTGGGTGGAGTTTGCATGTTCTCTTCGTGCATGCATGTGTTTTCTCCGGGTACTCCACTTTCCTCCCACAGTCTGATTGGTAACTCTAAATTGTCTCTAGGTGTGAGTGAGAGAGTGAATGGTTGTTTGTCTCATTTGTCTCTATGTGTCCCTGTGATGGACTGGAGACATGTCCAACATGTATCACGCCCCTCACCGTGATAGCTAGAAATGTGCACCAGTGAACCTCATGACCCAAAAAGGAAGAAGTAGATAAAAGATAATAGCTGGATGTTTTAGTGCATTTTGTGAAATAAATCAAGGGTAACAATATTAAGTTCCTTATATTTGTTGTCACATATCATGATCAACAATCATCCTGTCTTGGTGAGTCTTGGGGCGGCCGTGGTGTAGTGGTAATGGCAGTCGTCTCCCGATCGGAAAGTTGGCGGTTCGACTCCCGGGACCCGCACCATGTGTTGTTGTGTCCTTGGGCAAGACACTTAACCCTGAGTTGCTCCCGGTAGGACTGGAAAGCACCTTGCATGGTAGTCTGCCGCCACCGGTTTATGAATGTGTGTAGCATTCAATACATGTGTAGCACTTTGAGATTTTCAGTAATGAAAAGTGCGTTATAAATTGAATTAATTATTATTATTATTATTAAAACATGACTAAGATGTCTGGTGGGTCCTCACCTTTAGTTTGTTTAAAATAATTATTGTTAACTATTACCAAATGTTTTACTAATGCATGTGCCATTTATAGGTTGCTCCCATGATACCTTTTATGTTATATGAGACAATGTATAGCTGAAAATGAACAAATTTGTTATGTGTTGTTTTACTTTAATATATTTTGATGATAAGTAAATTATTTTCAGTGTTAACAGTAGTGTTACACAAGTGTATGTTAGTACAGGTTGTCCCCGACTTACGAGCGAGTTCCGTTCCTACAAAAGCGCTCGTAAGACGAAAATTCGTACGTCGGAACCCGAAACACGTGTCGCTCGTAAGTCCGGATTTTTGGTCGTAAGTCGGAAAATGTATGCTAGCGCTGCGCCGAACACCCGTTTTTCAACACAAACGTACATACTGGTTCATAAACATACACAGAACATTGTTTACAAATGTGACTGGCCGTGGCAAAACCAGGAACAAGTCTCCCCTGGGTCATTTTGAGTTATTTACAGAATCTTAAAGTGTGGGTTCTAAGCTATCCGATGATGCCAAACACATGTCGCTCAAAAAAAAAATGAAGAAGATACAGCCATTTCAATGTTGGCAATCTGCAAATAAGATTAGGGAGAAAACAGGCTTCAAAGTTTTGGAAGAATGTCCCCATTCCAGAAGCATTACCTGGGGGTGTTAACAATTGCTGTTCATTTACATTAATTTGCGTTAACCCAACCCCCAGAACTGACTGTCAACACAGACTCACAGCCTAGGAAGGTGTGCAGAACTTCAGCTTTGCTGGCAAATAGGGGTATGAATCTCTGTGTCTGGAGAATTGATTTAATTCCGATTTTTGGTATCACGATTCGATTCAAAATCAATTTTTCGATTCAGAAACAATTTTTGATTCAAAAATGATTTTTCTATTAAAATGGTCATAAATTTAGTTTCAGCTTTGTAACTGACAAGCTGAAAAGAATAAACAACAATGTAAACAAATGGAGCATTTATTTAAAACAATAATTTTAAACTGATAATATTAAACAACAATGTAAACCAATGGAACATTTATTTGAAACAATAATTTTAAACTGAGAATAACAACAATGTAAACAAATGGAACATTTATTTAAAACAATAATTTTAAACTGAAAACATTAACAACAATGTAAACAAATAGAACATTTATTTAAAACAATAATTTTAAACTGAGAATATTAAACAACAATGTAAACCAATGGAACATTTATTTGAAACAATAATTTTAAACTGAGAATAACAACAATGTAAACAAATGGAACATTTATTTAAAACAATAATTTTAAACTGAAAACATTAACAACAATGTAAACAAATAGAACATTTATTTAAAACAATAATTGTAGGTTCTGTACTTTATCAAAGTTTTTGAATCATTTGATATTCATACCAAAAATACAAACAAATAATACAGGAATGCATTAAATGCTGTAACTTGAATTACCAGTACTGTATTAGGTTAGCTTAGTTGCCTGGATTCCTCTAAAACAATAAAATAAAAATATAGGAACAAATAATTCATCCATCCATCATCTTTAACCACTTCTTCCTTTAAGAGTCATGGGGCTCACTGGTGTCCATGTCCAGTCATCACTGTGCGAGAGGCGTGGGACACCTGGACAGGTCTCCAGTCCATCACATACAAATAATTCAAAATATACAGACAAAAACAGACTTCAGCCTACCAAAGTGTAGTAACCTTTAACTCAAGCATTATAAGAGGGGGACAATAATGCTGTCATTGCTGGTATCACTCAGCCCTCTGTGAATAGCAAACAACCATCAGGGTGCTAACGATCCATTGTTAGGCTGATGGTCCTCCATCATGTGAGCAGCTGGTTTCGGCTGTCATCAGCAAACTGGTTCATCCACTGTGAGAGGGTGTTAAGACTGAGCTGAATACCAGACTTAGCTATTTTTGTACCTGGATTATTGAGCATGCATCAGGGTAAAATTAAACATGTTTAAAAATTGATTTTGGAGCATTTAGAATTGATTCTGAATCGCCAGGACTAAGAATCCAGAGTCTTTCTTTAAAAAATCTATTTTTTCCTACACTCCTACTGGCAAACTTCCTTTTGATCTTTAAAAAAACAACATTAATACAAAGAATTGTATTTTATGTTATTGTGACATGTTTTACACATTAATAATGTTAATTGTTTTGTTACAGCCCACCCCAAAAAATAAGGGTCACAACTACAGTAGTCAAGTCAAGTCAATTTTATTTATATAGCACAGTTAAAAGGGTCCCCGGTTCAAATCCCGGTCTGGGGGCCTTTCTGGGTGGAGTTTGCATGTTCTCTCCGTGCATGCGTGGGTTTTCTCCGGGTGCTCCGGTTTCCTCCCACAGTCCAAAAACATGCATGTAAGGCTGATTGGTAACTCTAAAATTGACCCTAGGTGTGAGTGAGACAGGTCCCTCTTGTAAATGAGTCCCCGTGGCTCAACGAGGCTAGCCTGTATAAATAAAGCTTGAATGAAAAAAAAAAACAGATAAACTGTTATCAAGGTGCTTCACACACACAACATAAAAGAGGTTTAAAAATTTAATGAACAGTATCACACACCAATGGTAAAAATTATGATATTAACAGCAGTAAAAGTATAATAAAAATGGTGTTAAAGGTAGGGGAGACCGGGTATAGTTGTAACATGGGGAGAGTTGTAACACCACCAGTTCCACCAATCAGGGATATGATAGGATTCACATGATCATTTCAGTGTTTACCCGCTTCCTCCACAATACCATATTGTCATTGTCAAGTCTGGAAACAGGTACATGCAGATACTAAGGAGAAAAAACTGATTTTGAGGTAAGAAAGTAAATTTTTTGACCATGACTATATTTTGTTTAGTACTTATACTGTTGCAGATAAAACCATATAACTTACATTAGATGAAAGTGTAATTTCTCAGGCAAAATGTGATGCATTTTCCTGTGCTAATTTCAAACCACTATGCTACTACAGCTAGCTAAACATGGCTGACAGGGTTGGGGTGGGTTGTGCACATTATTTAGGCCTTATATGGCATTATACTATATTTAGGCATTATAGGTCTACATGTTAAGGAAGATTGTTCTAGTAGAATAATTTACACACATGCACACACAAACAGTATACAGGTGGTCCCCGACTAAGTTGGAAAATGTATGCTAGCGCTACTACGAACCCATTTTTCAACACAAACATGGTTCATAAACATGCACAGAACTTTGTTTACAATAGCTAACACACTTTCATCTAAAAACACATTCCAGTGCTGTATTTTCTGTATGTTCTGTACAACTTTACTATTCGTTAGTCAGCTCGTAAGTCCGGAACGTTGTAAGTCGATGTGCTCGTAAGTCGGGGACCACCTGTATTTGAGTTATGGTCAGTCACAGAAAGAGAGAGAGACATTTTGTTCTTGTATTGTTCTTTTAATTCAGTAAACCTCTTTTTGAAGCATATCACATGGTGTGGCCTCTGTTTTTGCTTATTTTGTCTAATTGTTACAACTTACCCCAGCAAGTGTGGTTGTAACAAAGGACCACCATGTATTTGACATGAACTCATGAGGTCTGTGATATTCTTGCAGAGGTTTGAATTGGTGCCATTTGTAGTCAACAAATGTGGGTATTTTGTATAAAAGTTTGAAAACTCTAGCTCAAAAATTCTGTGAGTTAAAGGTGCTGGAGCAAAAAGTGTTACAACCATACCCGGTCTCCCCTACAGGACAGGAATGCACTTTATAAAGTTGATGACACTGGAAAAGTTTGTATAATAGCTGAAGATGTTGAGTAAATTCAGGAGATGCTTATGTTGCATCTAAGAAGGTTAGACAGGGGGAAAACAAAATAAAATAAGGCTTTACACACACCAAGCTCCTGCACAGACTTATTTTAGATGTCACAAAGGTGTTGGTGCTACATGACTTTTGTGTCATCAGGGCAGAAAGGCCTTATCTTTGCTGTAGGTCTTTTTTATTAAGCTTTTGTGGGCTGGTCGGTTTCCATCCATCCATCCATCCATCCATTCATCCAAATAATGTATTTCAAAGAAAGAAAGATTTCTTGTTTCACCAAATATATATTAACATGAAAAATAAATTCTAAAGATAACCTTACATAAAGATAAACAAAAACATTTTAGAGCAAAATTATCTGGGAAAAACAAGGCTATTTTAATTAAACACGCTGCTCCATTCAGCTTTTTTATCATGATGACAGCAGCTGACAGCAGCTGACAGCTGCGTGAGAACGGCTGATCCATCCGATGTTAACTGTACATTTTACCTTTTCAAACGGCCAGTTGAATCTGCATAATTGGTGCACCATTATCGTGCTTTAAATTTTAGTTTCTTTGCTGCGATTTGTAAAACCTAAGCCAATCCAACGCGTGTGATTGCGCGATGCGCTGCTGGACACAGACCATGGCTGCAGACACGGAGCCGAGTAGAGGCTCACTTTACCGCAGTGGCTGCGCGCATGGCGCGGTGATTACGCGTGTCTGCTTTGTCTAATGAAATAAAGATAGTGGATGGATGGATGGACGTATGGATGGATGTATTATGTAGGATGGAAACTGATTTGCTTGCGCACGCAGTAAAGGCTTCTTTTTTTTTCCCCTCGGGTCGGTCGAAAAACAGCTGACCGCTCTGACGCTTTGATCGGCTTTATTTTATTATTTTCCTTGTTCCTTGTGTCCACTGGGTGATCTATAGATGTTAAGTAGCCATGTGCTTCTTTCAAAGCTGCACGTTATTGGCCGAAGAGCTCTGATACCAGCCAAACAAGTCCCGCATGTTAATCAGCTGTGAGGGTCCCCGCCCCCCAGTACGCAAATCACTGCGGCTTGGTTTTACTCTGAAAACAAACTTAATTCTAACACAAAGTTTAACAGTTTAAACACTTATAAAGTGTTTTTTAAAGCATGGGATGGTTTCTTCACAACTTCAACTGGTACATTTTGCAAAAAAACGATTTTCACTAATTTCTCAGAAGTTGAAGGTTTATTGATTTTTTCTCAGTTAGAGCTGTGCCGACTTGTTCCTACATTTCTCGTGGCTGGCCACAAATGGTAAGCTACACACTTCCATCTAAAAACACATACACAGCAAAATCAGCTGAGTTAAAATAACAGAGTCAAAGTGCAATAACTCTATCAGAGTTTATAAAACACAGTTGTGAGTAATACGCCCCCCAGTGTTGGTGAATAATCATGGTGTCGAGTAGCATGTGCTGAAAGAACTCTGGAAAGCTCCTCCCACTGAATTTCTGCTGACGCCATTTTCTCTTCATCCATTCGTCTGAGCAGAGGTAAGTTGACTTAGTAAGGAAGAATCTGTAGTTTTAATTGAATTATATTACATGCATATTTGCCAACTATCACGTTTACAGTTAGTCTATTTTAAGAAAATACTGTAATGTGGTGTAGGTTCGACTATTACTATTTAGCTTAGCACTGAATTCATAACTACATTTTACTTAGTTTATTGAGATTTTATACGATATGGGGAGTTCCTAGCATATTCTTTGTTGGTGACCAAAACGCGGATTTCATGACTTTATTATACAGAACGTGTATGTTGGTTTAGCTAGCTGCTAACGAGTTAGCGTAGCAAAGCGCGGCAAATCCACCCAACGCGCTTTCCCCTGGTGAATCCTTAACCAGGATTAGAGCTGGCATTGACAGAAAATAATACAATTTTGTTTTTTTATTTGTGTGCTGTGTATTTGGGGAGAATATCGTCCATCTGCGTACCGTTTCGTGTTTTTTTTTTCCACTCATTGAACGTTAATATATGCGCCGCGGAACAAAATTTCCTGGGCGTGTTTCAGCACGGGACTATTATCGCGAAGCACGCGCAGCATTTAGCCGTTAGCATCTCGCTGCGGTCTCATGGCTTTATTGTTAAAAGACGAGCGCACATCCAAGCTGTGTGGACTTTGTTTCATGAAGACTGGATGTGCAGCAGCAACACGTAACGTGTCGTGAACGCGCTTGAAACTACGTCATCTCGGAATGTGAACGAAGAAACAGCAGCTGTTGCAGCCCTATGGTTGCAGCAGCTACTGTGTTGTCTTTAATCAGCACTCTTGTGAAAGCTACGACACTATTTATTAAACCTAGATTAAATTATTCTTAATTACAACAAAATAGCTGTCTCAATTCATGGGTTGCAGTCAAAAACGTCTGCCTCTGAGTAGCCTACGCGCCGAAGGTACCCATATTTCATTGCGTCTTCAGCAAATTACAGTAAACAGGAAAACAGTCTTGCCATTTTTACGTGTTTTTACGTGTTATTTTAAGCACGTTATCTGTACTTATGGCTGTATTTTTTGTTTAGCAACATATAGCTTATGAACAGTTAAAGCTAATTTAAATTGAATCTTGTGCATTTTTATGGTTTTCAAATTTAACTTCTGCAGCCCTTCTGAAATTCTAAATGTAAGGTTTTTACCTTTTGCAGTGATCATGCTCCTGAAAGTAAAGCTTGGAGAGTGTCAAAAGTTTGTTCGACTAACAGAGCCTACTTTAAAAGGATTTTTTATTGCAGGTAAAGTTTGTTGTATTTTATTTTGATGAGTGTTCAATGGTGTCAAATCAAAACATTACCTCTTGTCCAATGTCATCCACATTTATAATCAGAGTATGGGTAAGTGTTAAGTAGTAAATGTTTGTGTTAATTTTAATATTATGTACAGATTTCATAAAAGTGACGTGTGAAAAATTATTTTATAAATTTTAAAAGCAAAATTATAACATGTTTTCTGTGATTTCTTTTTTATTTTATTTTTTGTTATAGCATTTGAAAAGTTTGGCATTCAAGCTGTTACAGAAGGAGTCAA
>JBBPBX010066582.1:0-10000 GCA_038048925.1 Garcialebias charrua | reverse complement strand
TGGTGACCAGGATCGCATCATGTGGATTAATTACTAGCTGGAATAGCTCTGTGGACGTCTCAGGCTGGAGCAGCGGCTGGAGCAGGAGCTGCAGATTGATCGCGCCGCCGCTCCAACACTAGCTCATGGCTTGGCTAGCAGAAGCTAGCCAGCTAGCTAACACAGGCCTGGAGCAGCTGCGGTGGCCCGCGCTGCTCGGCCCGAAAACAATCAACGCATGGCAACCTAAGATGTCGGCTTTGACCATCTCAAAGTAAGAAAATATATTTTTATTTATTCTGTAAATGTGAATAGCAATGTTTAACATTACAGTACACTACTTTACATGCTTAAATGTGTGCGCGCGCTCCGTTAGCATGATAAATAAAGGTTGAATGAATGAATGAATGAATAATTTTTTTTTTTAAATATAATTTTCACCCCCTACCTACGAACGGATCGAGCTGCGAACGGTTCTTAGGTCCCAAACTCGTTCGTAGGTCGGGGGTTCCCTGTATATATATATATATATATATATATATATATATATATATATATATATATATATATATATACAAATAAAGTACTATTTACTACTTGTTCTACTATTCCTACTTCAGGGAACGGATCCCTCGCGATAAACAAGGGACTACAGTATTCTGTGAGATGGGTGGGGCAGTACCGGTATATAATGTATAATTTAAGGGGCTTAATGACTTAAGATCCCTTTTTTGTCATCAGACTATGTTATTTGATGAGATTTGTCTAAATGTCTCTACAAAAACAGGACAGGCTGCAATGTCCCGGTGCAAAAAACTGACAGAAGTGATGAGGACCAGACACCAGGAGGAAGAAATGGGGAAGCTGTACAATACCGGGTTCTGTAAATATACCGGTACACTTTACATTGAACAGTGTCTCCACAAGCAATATCTTGAAATTTTGATTTTGTTTATTATTGTACTGCACAGAACTCAGTCCTAAATGTTTATTATCTTCTTATTGTAATTTCTTCTGTTTAGCATTACTACAAAGCTTTGAGGGAAATTATATCTGACTCGGCAGCGACTCCTTTTGTCACAGAATTTTGTTAATATTACTGTACTTAAAAAGAGAGATGCCCTTGGTTTCATTTGCTGCAAAATGTTGAACACTAAACAAAACAACAACATGAAAATTTTATTTTTATACGCTGACAGAAACAAAAGAAAAACTGTTGGTACAATATCATGCATCAATATTCCTTTGTTTCAATTTTCAAACAGGAAACGGTTCAGTTTTGTGATACAGGTCATTGTGTGATGCTTGCATGATCCGTTTAGTCATTTTCAGACAAAATAAGATTCAAACATTGTAAATTGCAGACATTTTGTTATGTGTACAGTTTAAACAAGAAACAACCTTCTTCCACTCGTTAAGTTTGAAATCATGATTACGGTAAGTCCTGGGGTGGGGGGCGAATGCTGTTTTACTTTGTTTTACATTTGTTTTATAACACTGCATCCCTGTGAATATGCATATTTATTGGTTTTCTCTTAAAACTCCCAATGGAAGATAAATCAGAAATACTTGATAAGGTCTTAATGTTGTTGTTTTGTTGCTTAGAAGCAGGCATGTAATGGATGTTTATGCTTTGGTACAAATGGCATTTAGGACTAAATTTATTGTGACCGATTTCTAATCATGCATTTAAACACAAATGTAAGATTTGATGTTCATTTTCTTCCTTTTTATTTATAAATGAGCATGATCATGTTACTGGTTTTTTTGTGTGTGTGTCATTTTGTACTTTAACCCATTAAATGACATCTTGAACATTTGCTAGAGGTTAATATTTTGAAAGGTAATGGGTATTAATTAAAAAAAATGATTGATTGTTGTCATGAAGTCACCCAAGGAAACAGTAGGAGTTGTGGTTTTCTCCCTGGTATGGTGTTTGTCTGCATTTCCCCAATCCTCTGTTTCTCTTTATAGGGTTTGTGTTTCTTTAGTATCTAGCCCCATCTTGTGTCGTCTTCATGTCTTACATCCTCTGTCTCTTTCTCTGGCACCTGTAATTACTCACAGGTGTCTGCACTTGGTCTAATTGGTGTTTCCTATATATAAGTCTGTGTCTTTGTGTTAGTTCTTGTCCTGGCATACTGTTCACTGGTGATGACCTGTCTGTATAATGAGCACCCCCTGATCATTCTGTTTGTTTGACTGCCCTGTCAGCACTTTGTTTTGTTAATAAATCTCTTATTTTATATATATAATCCTGAATCCTTGCTTGCCATTGTGTTCACCAGCACCAGACAGTTGTGACAGAAATGAGAAATGCAAAAATGTCAAGAGTTTTTCTTGGTGGGGTATTCAAAAGGTTAAGGCACATTTTTCTGTAATAAATGACCATTCTTGGCTAAGCACCTCATTTAGATGGAAATAAAAGCTATTTAAGAAGCAGCAGCTGTGTGATGGAGGCATTTCCATGCAGGAGAGGAAAAACAATATATTTTTTTTGTTGCCACAGCCACTGAGAGCCCCAATTATTTGTTTGTTGTGTGTTCCGGGAGTGTTCTCATGACATCACCCCTGTGCAAACTGGCTGTGAACAGTTCAGTTGTCCCAGAGCGTCTGATTAATGTTACGTGAGGCTGAGGAACAATTCCAGCAGTGTTATCAGGAGCAAACAGGGGGAGCCTGGCGGGCCCTCGGGCTCAACAGGGGGGAGGCCCTAAAATGAGTCCCAGTGCTGCCAGACTGCTCCCAACAACTGGATTGATCACATCTGATGTTTGTGTTTAACTACAGATGCTTGTGTGCCTGAGCTCTCAGCTGAGGAGCAGGGAATTGTGTTTCTCTTGTGTTTGCTCTGGGATTGAAACGCTCTCTTCCACTGCAACTACCAACTGATTGGCTCGACCTCACCAACAAAACCCATTTATTTTACTTCTGGGGGAAAAATACAGTTTAACGACTTGGCCTTTGTATGATGTAAATGTTTCTGTTTGTATAAAAATAAATAATTCTGAAATATGAATTCCTTTGGCAATTTGAAGGCTTAGCGTTCCTTTAGGAAATATCACCCACTGCCGTTCACGTTTCAAATTAAAACCATTTCATGCTGAGAACTGCTGGAGTTTTGGTCAAACCCTGATGCTATGGGCAACTCTGCAATCAATCTAAATAACTATTGTCCACATCATTCCATGAGATGGAGACTTATCTTTGACGTGTGGCTCACACATGTACAAAACATGTTAAAAATGCCATAAAACTTTTAAAAGGTTTTGGTAACCAAACTATTCTTAAATAATAATAATAATAATAATTAATTCAATTTATAACGCACTTTTCATTACTGAAAATCTCAAAGTGCTACACATATATTGAATGCTACACACATTCATAAACCGGTGGCGGCAGACTACCATGCAAGGTGCTTTCCAGTCCTACCGGGAGCAACTCAGGGTTAAGTGTCTTGCCCAAGGACACAACGACACATGGTGCGGGTCCCGGGAGTCGAACCGCCAACTTTCCGATCGGGAGACGACTGCCATTACCACTACGCCACGGCCGCCCTAAATACTGTACACCATACATTAAAATATAAAAACATCCCAGCAGACAGTGGTTTGTCAAGTGAGGCTACGGACCCCCTATTAAGGACACTCACAGCAGAAGGACCAAATTTTAGCATATATTTTAGATCTTTTAATAAATTGTTTAGCATACAGTATATCTTAGTAGTGTACATATTAGATCCTTATACAGTATACTTGCCTCTGCTCGATCCTCTACTGGATTGCCTCTGCTCGACTGCCTGGCTGACATCAGGGACTGGATGGCTTTAAATTTCTTAAGCTTCAATGATAAGAAGTCTGAAGCCATATTGTTCCTTCCCAATGACACAACCTCAAACCACTGCATTGACCTGTCTGCTCTACCCCTGTCCGAAAAACAAAAAGTCAAAAATCTGGGAGTGATAATGGATCCTTCCATGAAACTCAACAGTCATGTAAACATGATTGTCAAATCCTGTTTTTTCCAGCTGAGGCGTCTGTCTAAGCTGAAGCCCATATTATCCAAAAAGCACCTGGAGACAGTGATTCACGCATTCATTACATCTAGGCTTGATTACTGCAATTCACTTCTGTTTGGCGTCAGTCAAGCCACCATTGCACGATTACAACTGGTTCAGAAGTGAGAGGTAGTCTCAGAAGGATCAACCCTCATAAAGCTACGGGTCCAGACAACATCCCAGGGAAAGTTCTGAAGGAATGTGCGGACCAGCTCTGTGAGGTGCTGGCTGACATCTTCACCACCTCACTTGCACTGGAGTCAGTTCCCACCTGCCTGAAGACTGCCACCATCATCCCAGTCCCAAAAAGCTCCACAGTGACTGGTCTGAATGACTATAGACCGGTGGCTCTCACCCCGATAGTCGCTAAATGTTTTGAGAAACTGGTCATGTCCCACATCAAGACAGCCGTCAACATCAACGAGGACCCTCATCAATATGCATACCGTGAGAACCGATCAACAGAGGACGCCATCTCCTCCGTGGTCCACACTGCTCTCACCCACCTGGATCAGAAGGACTCATACGTGCGTCTGCTCTTTGTGGACTTCACATCTGCCTTCAACACCATGATCCCCCAAACTCTGATAGACAAACTATCCACACTTGGACTAAGCCCCTCTATTTGTAACTGGGTCTTAGACTTCTTAACAAACAGACCACAGTCCGTGAAGATCCACAACTTCTCCTCCTCCACCATCACCCTCAGCACTGGCTCTCCTCAGGGATGTGTGCTGAGCCCTCTTCTGTTTACTCTGCTCACATATGATTGTACAGCCACACATCCAGGCTGTCATATTGTTAAGTTTG
Source organism: Garcialebias charrua (assembly GCA_038048925.1). Classification (NCBI taxonomy): domain Eukaryota; kingdom Metazoa; phylum Chordata; class Actinopteri; order Cyprinodontiformes; family Rivulidae; genus Garcialebias; species Garcialebias charrua. The sequence continues at coordinate 5,151 of JBBPBX010066582.1, read as the reverse complement.
CAGATGATACAGCTGTGGTGGGATGCATCACAGATAATGATGAATCCAGCTACAGACAGGAGGTGGAACATCTGGAGAGTTGGTGCAAAGAGAATAACCTTCACATGAATGTGAAGAAGACGAAGGAGATGATTGTGGACTTCAGAAGGAACAAACACACCCACACCCCACTGTATATAGGTGGATCTGCGGTGGAGGTGGTCTCCAGCTACAAATACCTGGGTGTACACATGAATGATAACCTCAGCTGGAGCAATAACACCACCAGCCTGATCAAGAAAGGTCATCAGAGACTCTACTTCCTCAGACGGCTGAGACGAGCCGGTCTGAGAAGCTCAGTCCTCACCTCGTTCTACAGGTGTGCAGTGGAGAGCGTCCTGTGCTCCAGCATCAACGTGTGGCATGGAGGCTGCACAGTTGCAGAGAGGAAAGCTCTACAAAGAGTGGTGAAGGCTGCACAGAAGTCTGTGGGAGTCAGTCTCCCCACCATCACAGACATTTACACCTCCAGATGCAGAAAAAGAGCCACCTGCATCATGAAAGACCTCACTCACCCAGCACACTCACTCTTTGCACCACTCCCCTCGGGACGGAGGTTGAGGAGCATCAAATGTAGAACCACTAGACTGAGGAACAGCTTCTACCCTGAGGCTGTCAGACTCATGAATAAATAAATAATAAGAATAAACACTGCAAAATGTCACATCATGCTGATGCTGATCTGTTTCTTGTTGCTGCGTTCATCTGTGACCATCTGCTCATGTTCGTGCTGCTGTTTATAATGATGTTTTTCTACTACATTAGGGCTTAGTGTATTACTAGCTGATGTCTCTCTTAGTTAATCCTAGATGTTATTATTGTTTTTCTCTTGCATTTGTTGTTGGATGTAACTGGGACCCTGTGTACATAATCTCGTTTTCAACACATGTACTACATGCGGTGCAAATGACAATAAATTCTCTCTGACTCTGACTCTGACTCTGAACGCAGCTGCCCGATTTTTAACCAGCACACGCAAAAGAGAGCACATTACACCAGTCTTGGCCTCCCTTCACTGGCTACCGGTTCATCTTCGAATCCAATTCAAAATTCTCATGTATGTCTACAAATCGCTGAACAGTCTCGCCCCCGCCTATCTCTCGGATCTGATACACCCATATGTCCCTCCACGTGCTTTGAGGTCAGAGGATCAGGTACTCTTAATAGTTCCAGAAACTCGCCTTAAGCGCAGGGGTGACAGAGCGTTCTCTGTAGCAGGCCCAAGACTCTGGAACGAGTTACCGCTGCTCATCAAACAGGCCCCCTCCCTCTCGGTTTTCAAATCCCGGTTAAAAACTCACTACTACTCCATCGCTTTCAATGCCAGCTGATGTGTACTGGATCGTTTGATTTATGATCTGCAATGTTTTTATGTTTTTCATGTTGTACTTCATTGTATGTGTTGCGTGTTTGTTTGTCCAGCACTTTGGTGTGGACTTGTTCCTGTTTAAAGTGCTTTATAAATAAAATGGTATGGTATGGTATGGTATACTTTTTCTTTTTATACTTTTTGCTATTTTTGGGTGTAACTGGCATCCTGAGTACTGTACACAAGTTTGTTCAACCTCATGTACCACATGTGATGGAAATGACAATAAAGAACCTTGAAATGACTTTTTGTATCCATTTTTCTTTACCACAGGAACCACCAGTCTTCTGTCAGATGGTGCCAACCTGAATAACGGTTGCAGTGGATGAGTTGGGTTATTGTAAACCTGAATTGCATTTTTTCCTCCAGAACCTGATTACTGTATACAGATCTGTAAATTTTATTTGTTGATGACCAATGACTTTACTACCTACAGTAGTTTGACCACAACTTGTTCCTGTCTCTGGTTAGGAGGTTCCAATATCATGAGACAATAATAAGGGAAGCAACACTTTATGAGCAAACGCCTTGTTGCCTTTGATGGCAGGAGATGAAAACAGAATTTTTAGTCAAGACATGGATGTATTTACCTTTTGCAGCTCTGCAAAAAATTCACCATAATGACTGTCTGTTAACATTATAATTCTGTTTTCCTGTAAATTTGACAAACACACACCGCATATATCACCCTCTTGTGTTTGCTACTCATGTCATGTCCAGACAGAAGGACACACAGCCCTGATTTCTAAGAAGTTTCAAACAAAGCAAACGTGGCATTTCGCTGGGCACTCTGAAGTTTGTTCCTGCTTGCATGGTTTGGTTTTTAAAATACTCCACTCCTCCTTCCCCTGTCTGTCTCAATGTGAAGCAGAAAATAAACAAACAAGTTTGATGCACACAGGACTGAATGAGATGGGTTGCCTAGGTGACAGAGGGACAGACCTGAGGAGTCTTAAACTGGTTGAGAGGGTGGTGGAAGGTGGTGTGTGTGTGAGTGTGCCGCTGTGCATGTTTGCCTTTGAAACACTCCCACTGGGACCCATGGCATGGCGAGGACTGACTGCTGAGTGGGCTGACTGGCACCCAGACAACCCCCTACACACACACACACTCCTTACTCTGCTCACCCCCTTGTGATTCTTCCTCCTTCCTCCCAAATGCTGCAGACGCTTCCTCCTCTGGTTCCACTTCAGCTGCATGGACAAGCGGATTCGTCCTGCAACCCTCCAAGACACAAAGCACAAACTAAAAGATGAGTCCCTTTATTGACTGAATTCTGTCCACACACAATCAGCATATATTCATCATAATGTAAGATGATTTATTTTGATTTATTTTGATGTAAGATGATTTATTTGGGCAGTTACGTATTTATTACTGTGTCTTTAAGAGACTTCTTCTTCGTGGGTTGTTGGGTGTGTTCAGGTTAAGCGGGCGAAACAGCCGCAGACGCGGGCTGCATTCATGAGGGAATGACGTTGTACTGAAGAGCTGAATAAAGTTTGTGCAGCCAAGCTATCCCCTTTCAGCGTGATTACTCCTTCTCCACCCCACGACCTTCGGATGTGTTTGTAACACTTCTCCACCCCATACGGCGGTGTTACACTGGTGGCAGCGGGTTTGTGGACGCTTTCAGCGATTGGAGCGGTGAGCACATGCTTAGCATGCTATTAGCCTTATAGCTAATGCTGCACATGCTGATAGGTGCGTTTAGCTGCTGCTGATCGAGCACGGACTTTCTTTTTTTTATTCCTCCAATTTTTTCTACTAGTTTCAACGACTAATACTCAGTGATGGAGAGTAATTTTTGGGAACAATTACCTTTTCACTCTGCTGCGGGCCGTACTAGGCCACAGTATAGCCACGTGTTTGTGGGGGATGGATAAGAGGATTTTTCAAAATGGTGTAGACGTTTTGAAGTGACTGTTGAGGCTGATCCTGATGCTACTGAAGACAGTTTGGCGAAACTGTTGCCATACTTGGGGGGAGCTGCTTTTAGTTACTGGGACAGTCTATCCGATACAGTTAAAACAGACTATTCGGCCACGAAGGAAAAGCTGAAAAGCGTGTTTGGACAAACTGCTTATTTGTCGACTTTCCAGAGCTACATTAATGCACGCAGCCACCTCCCTGGTGAAGCTCTTCCTGTGTTCGCTGCAGAAATTTGCCGTTTGGTCGAGGAAGCTTTTCCAACTTATGGCGATAGTGCTAAACAGGGTGAAAAATGTAGACGTTTTATTGCTGGACTTAACCCATACCTCCAACTGCGATGTCATGAGCAGGGGGTTAAAACATTGGAGAATGCACTACATTTGGCTATTCAAATTGAAGCTGCTCACCAAGCTACTAGAGTGTTCACATCCCTAGCTCCGGTGCAGTCTTTTTCGACACCAGCTTACCCTGCTGTCTCACCTGGGTGGTCTACTCAGCTCCCTTCACCTGCTCCTCAAGGAGTCCACTCAGCTACGGGGGATGAGTTCAAGAAAATGGCAAAGACGATCGAAATGCTGACAAACGAAGTGCAAAAGCTACAAATGACGGTTGACCGCCAGCGTGAGGACGCATATCGACAGGACAGGCGGGATTATGGATTTCGTCATCGGAGCTCCGCTTCGGCTGGACGAGGTGAGGGCAGATATTCATCGGATGACTACCATCTGTCACCTCCACGCCGCAGAGACTCATCGGACGACCGGAACACACATCGCCGCAGCTCCTTCCGCACATCACATGATGAGGAACGCAACCAACGGGAGTCACCCGCTCGCACCGGCTCATCTGAACGCTACTGGCAGGGCTACAACTCTCCAAACAGGGGCTATGCTAGCCGTGGTCGCTCTCCGGGCCGCTATGAAAGTGGCCACCTTCATCGCTCTCCCAGTCCGGCCCGGGTACGGTTCCAGTCCCCTGCATGTCAATACAGAGAGCAGGGAAACTACAAGTAGCTGACAATGAGGGCAGATTGTCAGCTACCAACTTCTCTTTGGCCCAGACGGACAACGACATTCACCCTGACACAGGTACTACTGACATCTTGTGTGTGACTGATGTAAACAAACGATATGTGTCAGTTGTTATTGAGGACATTGTAGTACATGTTTTTGTTGACACAGGGGCTGACGTTTCAGTCATTAGTGAGACTTTTAGAATGGCTACACCTGCTCTTCAGAGAAAACCCATTATGAAACGGTTTGTTCCTCTCACTGGGGTCACAGCTGATCCCCTTGACTTTGTAGGCTTCATTTATGTGAATTTGAGTATTGCAGGTGAGCCCATGACACATACACTTCAAGTTGTCAGAAACTGTACAAAACCAATCATTTTAGGTTGGGACTTTATGGTGGCGAATGGCATTACTGTTGACGCTCGGAACATGACATGCAATGTAGCCGGTACAATGTACCACATTTGTACATTCCCCGCCTGACTGCGGTGACAGTAGCGGCCACGGTTGCCATTCTGGCTATGTCAGAGAGGGTCATCACAGCTAATCTTGATGTACCCCTAAAAGGGTTTTTACCTGGTTACATTGGTGTGTTCGAACCACATTATACCGATCAGTCTTCTACTGGTATGGCATGGACTGTGGCGAGGGTAGAACACGGTTCTATTTGTGTGAAAGTGGCTAATGTTTCACATAGTGAAGTTATGCTACATGATGGTACACAGGTGGGACATTTTCATGCTATCTTGGCAGGGGGCCAGAGTGAGTTCACCATTATGGATGGTTCTATTGGTAATGT
>JBBPBX010066581.1:0-10243 GCA_038048925.1 Garcialebias charrua | reverse complement strand
TTGTTAGTTTCTGCTCTGAAACCAAGTGCTGTATTTCTGACTTCTGCAGTCAACCCAAATCCAAGCTGGCACAGTGGTGGTGGGGGAAGGGTGGGGTGGAGGAGAGGGAGGAGAGTGGGGTGGAGGGGGGGTTGTAGGATGGGTGGTGGGAGAGGAGGGGAAGGAAACTAAGTATTTTATAATGAAGGATAAAACAGCTGAAACTGTTTGTGTTTTGTCACTTAGCAAAATAACTCATGATCCACTAAATTATTTTTTGTAAACCTTCAAAAGTAATGAATGGTTGGACATCTACAATTAATTAACTTCTGTAGCAAACCCAATGATCCAAGTTTGCCTTTGCCAAATTATCTGGGGGAGGTGCAGACGCAGCTGCATCCTAAGGCTGAGCTGAAAAATAAAATAAAAACTTATCAGATGCTTTGCTTCCCTTGACTCATTCTGCCATATTTTTTTTTACTGACTGAAGTTCTATCCCTTTTTTGCCTTTAGACAGACAACCTTTTGTGTACCGTATTTATTAATATATGTGAGCAAATTAATATCAAACTGAAAAACCTTCTAGATCCAGTTACATTTAACTTCCAAAATAGCAACTTCTCAAACACAAAAACAAGGTACCGTACGCACATTCACTCTCAGAGCAGTTAAACACAGAAAACAGGCTGCAGGCAGGTTCAGCACGGGTGGGGGGGGGGGGGAAGGCCCACAGATAACAGACCAGGAGCCACTGTCTACACATACACACAGAGGAAAATGGAAGAACGAAAAAGGCCAGATATGCAACGCTCCACAAACACAAACATACACGTAAAAAAGGACTAAACAAATACAGAATGATGCGACAAATATAAAAATAAACGTTCTTGTCATAATTTCTTTTCTCGCCTGGCCGGACACACTATGAACATCCAATGTAAGGTCTGGCGGTCAGCCTCACATGTCTGGTCTCGGCTTATTATTTTGACCGCCCTCGCTTAAATACAGGTGTTCCCCGTCCCACGAGCGCCCCGGACCTACGAGAACACGTGCTTCGTGTTCCCACATATGAATTTTCATCTTACGAGCACCTCGCAGGAACGGAACCTGCTCGTAAGTCGGGGACCACCTGTATAGAAAAAGATATTGGCTCTGTCAACTAACGATGTGCGCAAAAACTCGCTTAGTTTTTCAATAACAGAACCTCACTTAAAATTTCAAGTCATCGGCTCAGGGTGAACTAGTTCCTGTTACTGTACTCAAATTGTTTTAAAAACAACATATCAACAAACACTATTTAACACTTATGTTCTTGTTGACCTGTGCGGATGTCTGGAAATCTCCGCCAACCCGACCTTGATCGCACCAAATGGACAGAGGAAGCTGGCCAGAGACAAACCCAATCACTGGACTTTCTGTCATATTTACCGTGCCTCGCAGCTGCGCTCCGTTCAGAGGTCATCAGGAGCAGGTATGGGGAGAATGGGTTTTCGGCACCATAATGATGGGGATTTTAAACCCCTGTTACCTTAATAAAAACCACACAAGATAAACAAGAGAACAGTGTTAAAACAGACAAACAAACTTTGCAAAGGGGAAGGCTTTTTAATGTCTTTTGAAACTTAGTTTGGTCTCAAATACATTGTCCAGCACAATTCCGAATTGTACTGGACATGACAAGCTATTTAAACAAGAAGGAGGTGGAGTTTGACAAGTTCTGACGTCTTACAGATAAAACAAACAAGTCATGGTTCTGATCAAACAAGAACATCTAATCCAAACATTGTCAAGGCTAGAAGACTGTCTTTTCTGTATCAAGGAGAAAAGCAAACAACATGTTTGTACTATCAAATATAAGTGTTTAAAGGGAACAGAGAATATTTGATATAAGTGAGCTGGGTTATAATTATTGGGTCAGAGTAATTAGTTTTAGATGATAAATATTGAACATCTCCATCACTAATGTAATCAAAAGAATAACATTTTGTCATTCTCATGATGTGCTATTATGCTGTGTTATTCTTTAATGTGAATGATAATTAATATGCTGGTATATTCTGCCCGTCTATTCAAAAGAACTATGTCAGAGTTGAATTTTATGTCAAATTGTGCTTTTTAGATTTGTTTTAGAAGTGTTAAGATGCTAATCCAAGTATTTTACCTCTTGGAGTCTATGCGTCTGTCTTTTTCCTAAACATTTCTCTCTGCTTCTGGCTGTAACCTTGAATCCTGATAACGTGAAAGTGAACTATTTGACGTGTCTCTAACTCTCCTCGCTTGGTCCATGGACCAATGAGGAAACTGTGTTCTAATCTCAACACTTTAAGAAAAGCGTTTTGTTTTACGGAACGCTTCAGAGTTGGCAGGGATGTGAATGCTGCAGAGTGAAAAAGACAGCGAGACCTGAAAGCTCACTGCCTTGTCAGCTGATTAAGTTTGGTCAAGAGCAAAAGACTAACTTATCAGTGGAACTGATGGACGTCTCCATCCAGTTCACCGAGCAAAAGCTCTCTAGAACTTTCTTGAGGAATGCTTTATTTTGAAACTAACCCAGAAGCTGCCACTGTCTTTGACGGAGAAAGCAGGCCTCACGACACGTCGAATCCATAAACACGCCGAGGTATGACCGGACTTCATGGGCCCAGAACCTGTGAAGCTAAACTGCTTCTCAACTCTACCAAACGAGACAGACGTCTAAACAGGTACAGAGTTACAGATGTTTAATGGAATGCGCACGGGAGTCGAGCTGGTTTTCGTATGGAGAAGTGTCATTTCTGGTTAAACTCAAAATAGATTTCCCTCTCTACATCTTTAATCTATTCCACTTAAACCTCTCTTATCTTAAATTCTAAGCTGGTAACTACATTTTAAGCTAAGAGCCACAGACTAAGTATATTGACATCCTGTATTTATGTCTGTTGTTGCAATTTAAATGTGCTGACGTGTTAAATTGCAAGAAACATGAAATCTGTCAATCAAGTGTAATGGTGTTAATTTTAGTTGATTTATTTTAAATATATGGTAGTGTCCTTGACATACCAAACTAAGTTAACGTTTCCATTGTCACTCTATGGCTTTATGGTTTATTTGTCCATCATAACGATCACAGAAATATTGGGTAAACTGAAAAAGAAAGAATCCGTAAATTACTATTCAATCTGAATAAATAAGTAATTAAGATATATAAAGTGAGTCAGTTTAATATTGACCTCCCTTAGATATCCTATGTCTGGTGGTCCTGTATGAGTTTTCTAAAGGATTATTCATGAATCTGTGATCTCTCATGAACTATAACATCATGTTTGCATATTAGAATCCACTTTTTAACTCTGAAGATAATGTTTTTTTTGGCTGGAGAGTGTTCGAGTCATAGCAGAAGTGCTTGTACTGACATTTGAAGCTGAAATTGTTATTTGTTCAACTCTTTAAATGCTATAAGTAGTTTGGTGGGGAGTTGTCAGGCTGTGTGGGAAGTGTTTGGTGGTTCTGAAGACCCGGTCCAGATTACGTGTCCACAAGCTGAGGCAATCTCATCTCAAAAATGACCAGAGTCATTTTTAGAAGCTATTATTAACATTTACAAGATTGCTATGTGTGGTGTTTTTACATTTTAGAACAGGTCAAAGAAGCATATCACTGTTAGACCGTGTCGGCTGGGTTCTGTTCAAACCCGAGTTCTGCTCCATTAAAAGATTGGACCGGAACCGACCTTGAAGTGGCTCCGAGAGAGTCCGTGTTTGTTTTAAACAGTTGAAGTGCTATGTTACTAAGCGTAGCTAAGTTGTGCCTGTTTTAAATGTGACTGCCACGTTTCAGAATTTTGGAAAGTTAATTTGAAGCGTTTGAGTTGTGTAAGAGTCTGTAGAATTGTGTTCTGCTGTGCTGATCTAATGTTACACCGACGTGTCTAACACATCTGTTTATGAGCTATGATTGGATGAAACGAGAGCTGTGATCTGTCAATCACTCTCGTATCTGTAAAGCGAGCGCTGATTCGCTGAAGTGGAGGAAGCACGCCGATGTGACCCGCCCATTTTTGTCGTCATTTCCAGGTGCTGCGCCTTTGAGTGACAGCTTACACTCACAAGACGAACGGAGATTTCACTAAAAGTTCTCTCAAAACATCATAAAAAGTCAGCATTTTTATGGTGAATTACCACCTTTAAAATTGTTTTGTGCACAAACCAAAAAGTCCTGTTTATTTTTAATAAAAAAATTTAGAATAACAGAGGTACAGACAAACATTTTTGCTTATTTCAAATACTGAAGAGATTTAAAATAACATTCAAAAAGCATCTTCTATTTGATTTTCACATTAAATCAAAAAACAAAATGATGGCGAACAAAGCATTTCCACATTAAGCTCTTCACATCTCTGCATTTTAAACAGAATTGGTGTACACATCTGTACACCTTTAGTTAAAAATGGCATTTTTAACGTTTTTCTGTGTACAACTAATGACTCCAGTTTATTTTAAATAAGGAAATATATATATATATATATATATATTTAGAATATTTTATTTATAATTTTTCAATAATGACATCACAAAAATCCCAATAAGACACAATTCAAACAACAAACATTCTTAAAGTAAATTACACTCACAACAATATAACACAACAACCAAATAACAGGGGCTGAGAGGGGGTGGGTAAGATGAGGGAAGAATATAATCCATAAGGATAAAATAAAATATACATGAATCTGGAATATATCCAAAAGACAGATGTTATCTGATTCGCTCCTATATCTTGTCGAGTCCAGCTCGATAACATGACGGTCAGTCAATCCACTGTGCCGGTAGATTTTGCATATACCTCAAATATGGTTGCCATATTTTATTAAAAGTCCCACCTCTACCTTGCATCCAGTAGGTTATTTTTTCAAGTGTCACACAGCTATTAATCTCTCCCAACCACATTTTAATTGGGATGGCGGCATCCGATTTCCATTTTATTGTAATACATTTCTTAGCAATTGCCAAAAGGACCTCTGTAAGTTTCTTATCATAAACCGTCTTTAAATTTGAATTTGTAAAGTTCCCCAATAAACAAATCTCCGGGTCTATTGGAATCACGGTGCCATGGATGTCTGATAATGTTTCACAAACCCCTTTCCAAAAATCCTGCAATTTAGAGCACTGCCAGGTAGCATGGAGGAACGTTCCTTCCTCCAAGCCACATCTAAAACAAAGATTAGATGTACTCGTATGCTCGATTTAGATTAGTACAATTCAATTTTTTTACATCAGTTATATATCACCCCACAAAAATTACATAGATATAAATCTTTGTAATTTTTGTGGGGTGATATATAACTGATGTAAAAAATTGAATTGTACTAATCTAAATCGAGCATTCAAAGTAGAGGTGAGACCCCCCCTGCACAAATCATTCCATGACTGCATCTCAATAGATATACCCAAATCCTTTTCCCATTTAATTCTGGAAGCATCCACACCAGATATAGTTAAAGTTGACATAAGTACTGTATACACCCTTGAAATTATTTTACTTAATGGCTGCTTAGCATAACACATTTCCTCAACTGGAGACATACACGGTAACTTCCAACTTCCTTTCTGATCAGTTCTTATAAAGTCACGAATTTGGAGATAGCCAAGAAAATCATTATTCGTCAATTTAAACGTATCTTTTAACTGTTGAAATGACATGAATACTCCCTTTTCATAACAGTGCTCCAGTTGACAGATACCCTTTTCCTGCCAGGATCTAAAGGTACCAGATTGGAGAATCTTCGGTAACAATCCATTTCCCCATAATGGGGATTTAGGGGAAAGAGAACTCTTTAGCCCAAACAGTTCCCGAATTTTAATCCAAATTTGGATCGTCTGAATTATTAATGGATTGTCAGTTTCCTTCTTAATAGTTTTATTATCCCACTTATAAAGCAAATTTAATGGCACCTCCTCTTTTATCTCTGTTGTCTCAATTTTGAGCCACGACGGATGAGCCTGCACTTCAAACATCTGTGCCAAGAACCTAAACTGAGCTGCATAATAATAGATTTGAAAATTAGGGAGCCTAAGACCTCCATCCTCATACTGCAGCGATAATTTATCCATGCTAAATCTTGGTGATTTACCTTGCCAAATAAACTTCCTAAATATTAGTTATATAGTAATATATAGCTCTCAGGTTGTGGTCCATCACTGCTTTCTTGAAGCCAAACCTTCTCTTATGCAAATAAGTTCAGTTCAGCTGTAATTCACAAACACCATTGGGCGTGGAGCCAGTTTTCAGAACAAAAAACTGGGCTTTCCACCAGGAGCCTGAGAAGCTTCAGCTCTACTGTGCACGGCCATCTTGACATCTCAGCCATCTTCCTTCACCAACATGTTCATTCAGATCTCCTCCAATCACCACTTTTTACTCCTTGGGAACACTCTCTATCACTTAATCCAGATCCTTCCAAAATTCTCTTTCTCCTCCCAATCACATCCAACCTGTGGAGCATAACCACTGACAATGTTTAACATCAGATCTTCACCTCTACTACGTTCTTTGCTAACTCCTCCCTCAGGACCACCCCTAATCCATTTCTCTTTCTATGGTAAAACAGTTTGAACCCTGCTCCAATGCTGCGGGCCTTGCTGCCTTTCCACTTGGTCTCTTGGACACATAAAACATAATAATAATAATAAATAATGAATTCAATTTATAACGCACTTTTCATTAGTGAAAATCTCAAAGTGCTACACACATTGAATGCTACACACATTCATACACCGGTAGCGGCAGACTACCATGCAAGGTGCTTTCCAGTCCTACCGGGAGCAACTCGGGGTTAAGTGTCTTGCCCAAGGACACAACGACACATGGTGTGGGGAACCGGGATTCGAACCGCCAACCTTCCGATCGGGGGACGACTGCCATTACCACTACGCCACGGCCGCACATCTACTTTTCTAACAGTCAGCCAGTCAGCATCATGTCAGCCAGCTCTCTACCTTTGCCTGTCATTGTCCCCACATTTAGAGTTGCAGCCCTCAGTCCTACATTCTTCACTTTCCTCTTCTACCTCTGTCTCCTGACACGCTTCCCTCGTCGTGGTCTTCGACTAACAGTAGCACAATTTCCTCCAGCACCCTGTTTGTCAACAGCATCGGTGGTGGTTGTTGTTAACCCGGGCCTCCACCGATCTGGTATGGTTTCACTTTGATGAACTCGCATTATGGTTTTGGCAAAAGTGTTTTACATCAAAAGCCATTACTGACACAACCCTCACCTTTTACCCGAGATTGGGACTGACACAAGAGATACACTGGCTTGTGCTCCCTAGTGGCTGGTTTAGATAGATAACTTTTACTAAATGGTGTTTAATGTATGTGAATGTTTAGACTGTCCCAGACCCGACGAGCTTCTTTCTGCAGTGTCTCTCCCCTCTTTACCCGTTTCACCCTCTCCCTCTACAATAAAGGCCACTAGAGCCCAAAAATGTAAAAAAAAAAAAAAATGTAGTTAAACTCCAGGTTGGATGAAAAAAAAACAACAACTCATGGATTACGATTCATCGTATCCAGAATGCAAAACACGTTGTGTTTAAGTGTTTAATGTGCCTTGAGATGATTTCTGTTGTGACTTTGTGTTATATAAATAAATATACTGAATTGCATTTCAGTGGCAGACAATACGTGTGATCATGAAAAGCTGTTAACAGCAACTATTTAACTAATTGCAACCTTTTTATGCTCTAAAATATGGTTATACATTGGTCATAAGTGTTCTTTAGTTGTATTTTTCTTGATTAATCTTTGAACATCTTTAAAATTTTCCATGAATTTGCTTCATATAAATTACTGCTTTCCAAGCTGCTTAAATTATAAAAAAAATATATTAAAAAAAAAAATTACTTATTATAATAAAAATTTAATTTAGGAAATTATAAAATGTGAATATGAATGATCACATTTTTTCAGTCTGTCATAATTTTTATTGAGGGATAAAACTTTGTAATATTTAATGCTTATTGAAAATGTGTTGGTGAAAAATAGACGTGGAGATGAAAAGGGAAGAAATGAAATTTACAAAGTCGGTACGTCACAGATGTAGACATTAAACTGACAGACTAATAAATAATATCCAACTGTGAACCATACAGACACTTAATGGGTTTCAACCCAATTATGAATCAGCTTTAATTTGATTTCTGTAAGGAAGCTGAACTCCAGCTGTCTACTGTGTCGTGACTCTTCTCTTCTATCTTATCTGAATTTGGCAACACCTGTCAGTATTCAAACTCCTCTGTTTGTAGTTCAAGTTAATCTATAAGCTGAACTTTGAGAATTCCAAAAGTATTTTCCATATATCTTTCATTATCTTCTGCCTGTTCTGGAGTCAGGTTGTGGGGGCAGCAGCTTGAGCAGGGCAGGGCAGACAGCCCTCCCAGCCCGAGAAACACAGTCTCTCCAGTATGCCCTGGCTCTTCCCCAGGGTCTCACACTCAGACATGCCCAGAAAGCCTCACTTGGGAGGAACCCTTACCAGATGCCCGAACCACCTCAACTGGCTCCTCCCGATGTGGAGGAGCAGCAGCAGCTCAAAAACAGAACTTCTCACTCCGTCTCTAAGAAAGAGCCCAGCTATCCTCTGGGAAAAAATCGTTTCGACCGCTTGTATCTGCAATCTTATTTTTTCAGTCACAGTCTAAACTTTGGGAACTAGGAGAGGGTAGGATTGTAGATCAATCTGTAAACAGAGAGCTTCACCTTGCAGCTCAGCTGCAATGGGTAAATGTGGTGACACATTTACCCATTCTGTGTGGCCAAACTGCTGCAGCTCCTTCAAGTTGTTTACAACCATCTTTAAATTATGATTTAAAGATGGTTGTAAACAACTTGAAGGAGCAACTTGTAGATTTGCAGAAGGATTAAGGTTTGAAATTTAACTGGACTATTTATGTTCATTATTATGAAATCAGAAAAAGCGTTCAATACAAAAATCAATTATGCTTTAAGGTGAACTTTCATCCCATCAGAGCTTTAAAATTTGAAAAATTTAATAATTTATATTTGGCATAATTTATATTTCCTTCAACTCCAACAAATTACTCAGTCCCTGCTGAAGAAATTAAACATTCCCACAGTATGATTCTGCCACCACCATGCTTCACTGTAGGAGTGGTGTTCTCAGCATGATGAGAGATGGAAATTTTGTGCAGACGGCTTTTCATTACATTTTTTTGTATTGTTTAAAAGATGTTCATTTCCTCATTTCATTTAAATAACCTGAAGTATTTTGTGTATGTCTCTGACTTGAATTCAAGCTTAAAATGTAGTTAAACTCGTGCCGCCGCTTTGGCGTGGGGGATAAGCGCGCGGCACATGTTCTGAGGCTGGGCCTCTCTGCAGGCGTTGCGGGTTCGCGTCCCAGACCCGACGAGCTTCTTTCTGCAGTGTCTCTCCCCTCTCTACCCGTTTCACCCTCTCCCTCTACAATAAAGGCCACTAGAGCCCAAAAATGTAAAAAAAAAAAAAAATGTAGTTAAACTCCAGGTTGGATGAAAAAAAAACAACAACTCATGGATTACGATTCATCGTATCCAGAATGCAAAATACGTTGTAATAAGTGTTTAATGTGCCTTTTCCAAAAATGTCAAAGTGAAAATGATAAAATGGTAAATGGAGCTTACTTATATAGCGCCTTCCAGCCCCCTATGAGGGGCCCCAAAGCACTTTTCAGCACCAGCCATCCACCCATTCATACACACATTCATACACCGGTAGCGGTAGTCTGCCAAGCAAGGCGCCAGCCAGTCCTACCGGGAGCAACTCGGGGTTAAGTGTCTTGCCCAGGGACACAATGACACATGGTGTGGGAACTCGGGATTTGAACCTCCAACCTTCCAATCGGGGGATGACTGCCATTACCACTATGCCACGGCCGCCCCAAGTGACATTTCATCTCAGCCAAAACTGCAGTTCAGATTTCTTCTTGTTTTTAGAGAGGTCAAAGCTGAGCAGCCTTTATGGTCCTATCTCTGGCCATATCCAGGACAAATCCAAGAGAAGGACAACAAATAGACTCCTCTCAGGACTTTTAGGTAGAAAAACCAAGGACACAGTAAACAGTAAACAAGACAGCTTGATGTTGTTTGGTTTAGTTTAATGTCACACCAGCTGTGACGGATCTAACCCAGCTGAAATCATGATTATTTATCTTTGCATGTTCGCATGTGCATTTACCTGATTGTGCACGGACGTCATCAGCACTGTTGGTGAGATTTCCAGCTCACGCAAAT
>JBBPBX010066580.1:0-19629 GCA_038048925.1 Garcialebias charrua | reverse complement strand
AAAACCAAAGATCTCCTCCTCCGCAAGGCATGGCAGAAAAGAGGATTTACCTGGAACGGCAAACAAGTGAATTTGGACCATGACTATCCCCCACTGATTTTGAAAAAACGAAAAGAATATGCAGAAGTGCGCAGGATCCTGAAGGAGCAGCAGATCCCTTTTCAGACTCTCTTCCCAGCCCGGCTGAGGGTGAAGTATGCAGACGAAACAAAGATTTACAACACGGTGGTGGAAGCTACTGAAGACATGTCCAGCAGAGGCTACGCTGTGCAGGTCGTTAAGTCACCAGAAACGGCCCTGGAGCAGCTGAGGCAGCTGTCCTGGAGCAGGGTGCCCCGGGGACCAAGGAGCAGAACGACAAGCAAGAAGCAGGACCAAGCAGCCGGCTACAAAGAAAAACTCAGAACTTTCAAGAGGACATCTCCCACACGCACAGAAAAATGAGGTTGATCCACTCTGTTATTAATAATTAAGACTTGCATTTGGTTTATGATGTACAATAGTAAATAAGTTAGGTTTCTCACGGTGCGTTCTACACTGAGGCCTTAGCCACTAAGGGCCCCCTTCATTGACCGATGAGGAAGCCGCCTTTGGGGGTGAAGCAGGGTCTACCCCAGAGACCCCCACCTTGGAAGTCAAGAGTTCTGGTTGAGTTTGTTTTGTTTTTGACTTTGTTTTTGATGTTGACTTTTTTATTTGTTCTATGTTCAGTGTTTTCAAGAGTGAGCGGGGAGCCCATTAAGGTACATGGTATAATCAAGAAATATAATTTAGATGAGTAGCAGGTTGATAAAAATGGTGTCAAATAATATTAATGGTTTACATAGTCCAGTAAAAAGGCAGAAAGCTTTATCTAAATTTAAAAGAGATAAAGTCCAAATTGTTCTATTGCAGGAAACACATCTGAGTGATAAAGAGCATGCTAAATTGAACAGGATGGGTTTTAAACATGTGTTTTATTCTTCCCACAGTTCTGGGAGGCGGAGGGGAGTGGCGATTTTGCTATCCGGAACTCTTAACTATGAACATATATCAGAATACAAAGATAAAGAAGGTCGGTATATAATGATAACGGGTAAGATTGATGGTGCCATGACTACCCTCCTGAATGTATACATTCCACCTGGCAGCGATTGGTCATTGTATAAACAGATTCTCAAAATTGCAACAACAAGGAGTCAGGGAACTTTATTATGCAGCGGTGATTTTAATACCTTATTAAACGCCAAATTAGACTCCTCTAATGGGAAAGGTGATGTAAGAAATATTGGTAAGAGGATGGGACGCCTTATGGGTGATTTAGGTTTAGTTGATGTATGGAGAGAACAACACCCAACTAATAGAGAATACACCCACTTCTCGTACCCACATAACATATATTCTAGGTTAGATTACATTCTCACATTCAAGAATGATTTGTTTAAAATCAAAACATGTGAAATTGGTCCCTGTACAATTTCTGATCATAATCCAGTTTATGCTGACATTTGTCTGAACAGGAAAAATAGATCTACATTATGGAGGTTGAACACAAATATTTTAAACTACCCAAACATTAAAGAGAATTTAAAAAAAGAAATAGAGAATTATTTAGCTCAAAATGATAATGAAGAGGTGTCACCAGGAATATTATGGGATGCACTGAAGGCGGTGATTAGAGGGAAAATAATTAGTGTATCCTCCCACTTAAAACGAGAAAATATGCAAAAACGTAAAGGCTTGGAAGATAAATTGTTAAAGCTGCAACACCAACACTCTGCGACTATGAATGATGACATTAAAGCTGATATGGAAAAGTTTAAAAAAGAATTAGATGACCTAAACATGATTGAGGTACAGAAAAAAATCATTTTAAACAAACAGCAGTACGGTGATGTAGGAGGAAAATCACTAAAACTCCTTTCGTATAAACTCAGAAAGCAACAAGCGGAGAGAACTATACATAAAATAAAAAATCCTTTAAATGGTCAAATAGAAACTGAAGAGGAGAAAATTCAACAATGCTTTCAGAATTATTACAGAAAACTTTATTCCCAAACCCATGTAGATAATAATCAAGAAGTCAATACTTTTCTGTCTGAACTAGAGTTACCAACAGTGACAGAGGAACAAAATAAAATGTTAGTATCCACAATAACCAGAGAAGAAATTCACTCAGCAATTAAAAGACTAAAAGGAGGAAAAATGGCAGGGGCAGATGGATTTGGCCCAGAATGGTACAAAATAATGCAGGATCATTTGACTCCCACCTTGCTGAAAACATTTAATTGGGTAATGGAAGGAAAAACAGTACCTCCCTCTTGGAGGGAAGCAATAATTTCCATAATTCCGAAAGAAGGAAAAGATAAACTAGACTGTAATAATTACCGCCCAATCAGTGTATTAAATATTGATTATAAGTTGTTCACCTCCATCATCGCAAAGAGACTTGAGACAATTTTACCAGGACTAATACATAATGATCAAACAGGTTTTATCAAACACCGTCAAACTCAGGACAACATTAGGAAAGTTTTGCATATAATGAGCCAGGTTCATAGACAAAAAATAGAGACTTTAATGTTAAGTTTAGACGCCGAAAAGGCATTTGATTCGGTGAGGTGGTCCTTTTTATATCAGGTACTTGAGAGATTTGGATTTGATAAATCTATAATAAATACTATTTCTGGGTTGTATAATAAACCAACAGCCAAAATCAAAATTAATGGAGACCTTACTGAATCATTCATTCTCGAACGAGGTACCCGCCAAGGTTGCTGCGTTTCACCACTTTTATTTGCCTTGTTTATAGAACCATTGAGCCAATGGATCAGACAGAGACAGGATATAACAGGAGTAAAGACAGCAGGAGGGGAGCAAAAATTGGCATTATTTGCTGATGACTTGTTACTTGTTATAACGCATCCTACGCAGGTTCTCCCCAAAGTAATGAAAATCCTATCAGAATATGGCTGTTTCTCAGGGTACAGGGTTAATGTGAACAAAACGCAGGTACTAACGCTGAATTATGATCCACCAGTTGAAATCAAGAACTGCTACAAATGGAAATGGGATGCAGATGGTGTTAGGTATCTGGGGGTGATGATACACCGTGACCCTACTAAAATGTTTGAGGTCAATTATGCCCCCCTGAATATAGACATAAAATCTGATATCCAAAGATGGAATGCCATACCCTTTTTTGACCTACACTCCAGGATTGAATCAGTTAAAATGAACATCCTTCCCCGACTGTTGTATCTATTTCAATCACTGCCAGTCCCCATACCCTCAAAACAATTTGAAGAATGGGATAGAATGCTTTCAAAATATATTTGGAAAGAGAAAAAAGCCAGAGTTAAATACAAAACTTTACAGTTAAAAAAAGAAAAAGGAGGTTGGGGGCTTCCCTGTTTGAGAGAATATTTTTATGCAGCTCAGTTAAGACCTTTGATATGTTTGTGCTGTCCGGATTACACTGCAGGATGGAAAGATGTTGAAGGGGACACAATTAAAACAATACCGATTAAAGCCATAATAGCCGACACAAAATTGCAAACCAAAATCAATTTGGCAGATGAACCAATATCGCAAGTTTCCAGGATATATAACGCCATCCTGCAGTGTAAGAAAGACAGCACTGTTTATGTTAAAGTGAAATGGGAAAAAGAAGGTAACCTGACGATTCCAGAGGAAGATTGGGACCACATTTGTAAGATACCATGGACAACAACAAGATCAAAGGTTTGGCGTGAATTTTGCTGGAAAAACATTTTAAGATTTTTCATAACCCCAGAGCAGAAACGGTATCAAGGAAAAGGTAGTGCATGCTGGAGATGTGGCAGGGATGGTGCCAATCATTTTCATATTTTCTGGGGCTGCCAAACCATTCAACAATATTGGTCTCAAATACATGAGCATCTACAGAACATTTTCACATTCGATTTTCCTTTAACCTTTGAATGCATATTTCTATGTAACATACCGGTCGATAAACTGAACTATAATGATCAAAAACTTCTGTACATTTTGCTGGCGGGGAGCAAAAAGGCCCTCACAAGAAAATGGCTTAAACAGGAACCCCCAACAACTGAAGACTGGATTAATGTAGTGAAAGAGATTTATGTATTGGAGAAACTGTCTTATTCCATTAATGTTCAGATGGTCACATTCTATAAGATATGGTCAAAATGGACAGAATATGTTAAACCTGTTATGTCTGACTTTGTGTAAACCTTGCTGTCATTCAGGTTGATATCTGGACTTGATATATAATGTCAATGATTGTTAATATTCAGGCTACCCCGCCACTCACATGTAAGTTCTGGTTGGTTTTTGCTTAGGTTTTTATTTTGTTTTATTTTTTTTGTTTATTTTCATTTTATTATTATTATTTTTTTATTTCTCTAGCTGCTGTTCGGTTTGTTAAAAAGGAAAAATGAGGAAACTGAGAATGTAAAAAGAGAAGGAAATCAATATAACTATAATTGTAATGTAACTGGCTTTCTCAATAAAAAAATTTAAAAAAAAAAAAAAAACGTTCTAAAAAATAAAATAAAAACATGGGAGCGCTGGTCGAGCACACCAGAACACCAGGAAATCTGCAGAGCCTCACGCAGCCACGTTGAACCAGAGTTTAATTCGCTCGTGACAAATTCATTCATTTCCTCATCATTTCAGTCATGGAGTCAGCGGAGGAGGAAGCGATCACTTGACTTTTGGCAAAAAAACTAAAGAAAAGTCCAGATCAGGGATGAAGAAGGGGAATTTAATAAATTTGTGTCACATACAAAACAGTCCTGCATCGCTTTGCAATCCTTTGAATGAGAACGTGCGCGGCCACTGCGGGCTGGGACAGGCGGGGGCGTGGGTTAGGAGCGTGAGAAGCTCTGTTTTTATTGGCTGGTTAAAAACTCTGTTTTTATTGGCTGGTTAACTGCGGGTCACTGTGGTTTTTAGAAATGCTTTTAGTAGCACTTGGAGAAGCAAGGGGATTATAGTTTTTTTCAGAGATTACTTGTCTAACATCAGTCTGTCAGGAGATAGTGACAGAGTGAAGAAATATGTAAAAAATATATTGTTAGAAAAGTTACATATAGCAGCTTTAAAGGTCCACCGACATGATTTTTTTTTTACTATTCATAAAATTGCTCAAAATATATATTTATCATTTAAATGTGTTCCTTTATGCAAACAAAATGATAAATCACTTTAATTTTGCTTTAAAAGTGATTTTGAACTTCAAGCCGTGTTTAATCATGGGAAATCTGATTACACCCGAACGCACCATCTGTGATGTCACACCGGGCAGAGCTCTGGGCTTGTCACAGTGCGCAGGTATGAGCAGCTCGACATGAAGGTAAGTCTGATACAGCATCAGACCTAAATTAGATCCTGTTGTTTCTTGTTCCATCACCCAAACTATTTTCTGCTTCCCAAAATGAAGACAAATAGCTCAAATCTTCACATAGATTGCTAAATTCGTCGGGTTTTAAATGGTCCGCTATTAAAGAGACCAGAGCCCTCTGCCCAGTGTTACATCACAGATGGTGCGTTCGTGTGTAATTGGATTTCCCATGATTAAACACGGCTTGAAGTTCAAAATCACTTTTAAAGCAAAATTAAAGTGATTTAGCATTTTGTTTGCAAAAATGAGCATATTTAAAGACCGTGTAAAGTAAATTTCAATATTTTCTTCAATAAACATTATAAATGTCATAATTGTAATGTTGTAAATGAGTAAAAAGTCTCAAAATTGTAGATAAATTAATTTTGGAGTTATAGATCAACTTGTGTATAAAGATATGTCTGTTTCAGGATTTTTTAGGCGTGTTTTAAATGTGACCGCGTTTCGTCACGCGGTCTTCTTAAGTATAGCCCCACCCCCTGCAGCTCCAGCCGTATAAATTAGATCTTGCCTCGGTGGAGCCGTTCACTCGCGAATCGCAGATAGCATCAGATAGCAATAGCATAGATATTTTGTTCATTGTTAGCTAGCTAATCAATTATGCCTCGTTCGTGCATCTGTGCCCTACAAGTTCACAAGCTCCTTTTTTGATAAGAAAATGCGACAGGTCCATTGCATACTTAGTTATCAACGTGATTACTCTATATTTTAATCACCAACACAGACCCCGCATGCGATGTGACCGGGTCGGACCGTGTGCAACGAGTCCGCTCATCTTCTAAAATAGCGCTTATTATTAAACACATAACAGCGGAGTTATGAATTATAGTTGTGTCCTCAACTTTAAAAACAAAACCAGAATTGTTTGTGCACTAAAAACAGTGTAACTCTTGGAAAAAGGAGCTGCTGTTATAGTCAGAACTCAGATAAAAACAGAGCGGGTTTACTGGATCTCTGCTGCACCTGTCTGCCTCTCCACACACAGCTCAGGCTGTGAAGAACGATGCCGACCGTCACAGTGGTCACTGTCTGACTCAGAGTCTGAGTCTGGCTCTGGAGATTCAAATGAGTAGGGCTGGAGAACTCCAATTAGGCTGCCAGCCTTCGCAAACATCTTCAGGGTGCAGGACACGGTGCAGTACTGCGCTGAAACCACGCCCACGCGCTGACACGCCCCCAGCGTTTCAGACCAGGGCACAATTAGGTTTTTTCATTATTTTTGAGACTTAATTTTACAAGGTAAACAATGTTTTTAATCAGTCAGATTTATATGGGTGATTAATAACATATTTATGTCGTGTGACAAACTCAAAACACATTTAATTTTACTTTACACGGTCTTTAAATGATAAAAGATATATATTTTGAGCAATTTTATGAAAATTAAAAATCAGTGGAGCTTTAAATAGTATGGTAACTCCTCTGGCTTTTGAGTTGAAGCTCGAATGGTAAATCTTCCCAATCCATGGATATTTAAGCCTGACCTGATTTGAATTTTGCAGATGTGTTTCCTGTAGGAATATTTTGTCTGGGTTCAGGCGTTTCATATGGGTGTGTATTTTAGACCGCTTCACTGGATTGTTCAGACCAGAGCCATATATATAGAGAGTTCCGACACTCTTTGATGTCGCCGAGAGGCGGTCAATCGTTCCAAACAACGGCTATGGAAACCTTGTGGAGCTGCGCCCTCTGGCGGCGACGGAGCGCTACTGCAGGCAGCTTCAGACTGTTACCCAGAGCCATGGAACAAATCGCCCCCTCCATGACCCACGTGACTTCCGCATTCCATTCTTACAATGGAACTCTATGGGAGTGTCGCAACTCTCACTTTATATGGCTCTGGTTCAGACCTTTAACATTCCAACTTAGGAATCTAAAAGCAGATAATGTTGAGAGAGCTTTCAAATCAACAGGCATGTGACCTGTTGTTTATAATAAGGGTTGAAAAATATTGCCATTCTTCCCAACCCCACTCCCCCAGGAAAAAAAAAGTAAACATATAAAACCATTCTCCCCACCCCCCCCTTACTTGCACTTGGCCCTTCCCCAAACGGAGGGACTGTGCAGACTCCAACAGGAGTCACTAGAAAACGTATCCTTACGGCCAAATGGCACCACACCACAAAAACAAACAAAAAACCTCTTGTACTAGGTGACTCCCACAGAACTAGCAAAATGAAAAGAAGATTTAAAGACCGTGTAAAGTGAAATTAAATGTGTGTTTTTAGTTTGTCACATGGCATAAATATGTGTTATTAATCACCCATATAAATCTGACTGATTAAAAACATTGTTTACCTTATAAAATTAAGTCTCAAAAATCATGAAAAAACATGATTTTGCCTTGCCCTGGAACGCTGGGGGCGTGTCAGTGCGTGGGCGTGGTTTCAGCGCAGCTGCGCTGACTGTGTGGAGGTGGAGAGGCAGGCAGCAGAGATCCAGTAAACCTGCTCTGTTTTTATTTGAGTTCTGTCTGTAACAGCAGCTACTTTTTCCAAGAGTTACGCTGTTTTTGTAAATAGTTTTCTTGTGTGTTTTTAATCTGGAATGAATAAAAAAAAAAAAAAAAAAGAGTTGTACCATGCGGGATTTGAACCCGTGGGGTTTGGGACGGAAGGCAAGCGCTTTATCCATTGACCTATCCAAGCATTACAGATACTCGGTGTTAAACCACGCGGTATAAAAAGATGTTATGATTTGTACTGTGTTGTATTTCCCATCACGCTTAGCGTTTTTTTAGTTTTCAAAACTAAAATATTGCTAAGTATTATGGGAAAGACAACCAAATCGACTGCCTTACTGGTTAAGGGAGTGGCTGTGTTGTATTTCCCATCATGCTTAGCGTTTTTTTAGTTTTTCCAACTGAACCATGAGTAAGAAGGATGTGTGTGGTGAAGACCTGCCTCCTGTTCACTGTTAAAGTTTAGGATCTTCCTGTTGTGAGGCCCAAAGTGTTTTCATTGGGTTTAACTCACACACTGTTAAAGCAGTCACATAATGTGATTGAACGTACATACTCTTTAAAACTGGAACGGAAAGTATCGGCAGGTTGGAACCGATACCAGATACTGAAACTATGCTGGTATCGGATACCGATACAGATACTGGATCGGATCGGCCCCATCCCTAATTATCTATCTGAGGAGCAGACTGCTTTGAGTTTAACTCATCGCAGAACTCTCATTAACAGGACTTGGGTTCTGGACGCGCCTCCAGAATCAGTCCTAAAGTGCAGGTGCAAATCCAGGCTGAGCCAAGCTGAGCAGAGTTGGGACTTATTAGGAGCAGTGCAAATGGGGCACTAGTTTTAACTGGTCTTAAACCTCAACATCAATCGTATGCAAGAGTAGCTACAAATGAAGATACCACAGAGGATGCTCCACCTTTGTACTCCATGTAGTCTTGAAGAATATCCAACATCCTTGTCATCTGGGAGAACAGCAGGATCCGATGGCCCCTTCATTCAAACAGAAATAAGAACAAAAAATGTAACCAGAAAAGCTCTAGGATTCTTCAATTTTGTTCCTGTTTGAGCACTACTACAACAGGTAAGATATTAATTGTTCATACTCTTCCTAGAGAATCCCACCTCAAAAGATCAGTGTCCATATTAGTATTCATTTCATTAATAATAATAATAATAATACTAATAATAATAATACTTTATTTATAGAGCCCTTTAAAACAACCACAGCTGCAACAAAGCGCTGTACACATAAAATAAAAAACATAACACATAAAAATAAAACATTAAATGGACTTTACTTACATAGCTCCTTTCTATCTAATCAAGATACAGGTGCTCCCCGAGTTACGAGCACATCGACTTACAAGGTTCCGAATTTACAAGCCATCATATTTAATAAAAATACAGGTAGTCCCCAACTTACGAGCGAGTTCTGTCCCTAGGGGGCGCTCGTATGTCAAAAATTCGTAAGTAGGATCACATAGTAAAAAAAATTTTTTTTTTTTTTTTTAAATAAATGAATACATGTACAGTACTGTACAGTCACCAAGCACTTAGCCTATCCTAACACAGTTTTTAAAGATGAAGGAATAAGTTGAATTGTCTCCCTTTCACATAAAGGGAGCTAATTCAACTCAGCAGCCTGCAGGGAGGAGGGAGACAATTCAACTAACTCCTTCATCTTTAAAAACTGTGTTAGGATAGGCTAAGTGCTTGGTGACTGTCCAGTACTGTACATGTATTCATTTATAAAAAAAATAAAAAAAAAAAAGTAAAAAAAAAAAAAAAAATTATGAGATGCATACTCGTAAGTCCGGGACCTCGTAAGTAAGAGCGCTCGTAAGTCGGGGACTACCTGTATGAAATTAAATTATATATATTTTTTAAATTGTGTGTGTTTAAATGTTCTTAATTTCATGTGTACAGCACTTTGTTGCAGCTGTGGTAGTTTTAAATGGCTTTATAAATAAAGTATTATTATTATAATTACCGGTACATTATTTTTCATTTTTAAGCCGATTTACAAAGTTTTGCGGCAGTTTCCGACATTTTCCGCTAGTTTTCGGCAGTCAGTCAGTTTTCGGCAGTGCCCACGAGTTTAACCATAGATATATACACTAGATAAGCTGAGGAGGAGTCAGCGGCGTCGTCAAGCGGCAGCCATCTTGCCACAGACAGCAACATTAGCTGCAGCTGTGGAAACCGTATGGAGGTGAGGGATTTACACAAACAAAAATACACTTAACTCGCTGTAATCTTGACGGATTTACAAACGGTTTATGTTTTTAAAAACGTTATTAACGTGGCTATGATTTCTTTGGTAATCAGACAGCAGTTTCGTCTTTTTTAAAAGGTTTTATTCGTGTTTTGGGTGTCACACTCATCGAGAATCTAGAATTTAAATTCTGTTTTTATTACACCAATAACTATTTTAAAACAAACTAATCTTTTGTCTAAATGACTGTCTTGATCATGACTGTATTTATTAGCAGACTATTAACCAGAGCCTTTGATTAAGGGCTAGCTAGTATTCCAAACATTTCCCCAGCATTCTTAGATCACTAGGAGCTCTTTGTTTTTAACTGAACTAAAGCTGCACATGATTTCCAAGCGGTTTGTTTGGTATGTTCAAAACTAATTACTGCTTTGTGTTTTACAGAAATACTCTTTGACAAGATGCCTGACTTTTGTGCAGCCTATGGATGCTCCAATAGACGTAACATCAAAACAAGAAACCTTGGGATCACATTTCACCTGTAAGACTCTGTGACAGTATTATTACTTTAATTAGAATAATCATAGTTATATTTTGGATCAGTGCACATTACACGTCACGCTACACACAAAAAATGTGAGATAATATTATTGACATAATATTATACATAATATATATTTACATAATAATGACATAATATATATTTACAGCACTTTGGTTGACCTTGTTGTTGTTTTAAGTGCTCTAATGCTATCTCCTCAGTTGTTCTCACCTCTCTGCATGGAGTTCATAATATGCTCTTTTCTGTCTGCATCACGTTCATAAGATGCTCTTTTCTGGTGATGGTACTTCTTATCTTATCAGGGTGTTTTGCTACAATATATTTGCTGTATTAAAATATGTCTCTGTTCCTGCTCTTGTGTTTAGTCACCGCCACCCCTAAAAAAAGTAAATGTTAAGATCCTAAACTCATTCTTTCTTGGGACCTCTTTGTAATTATACAATATTTGCTTTATTTGATTAAGATTCCTCTCTATCCTGGGATTTATCATCAATATTGACACATTGATGTCAATGGTTCCTGTGCTGCTTGATGAGCAGCGATATATCCTGACCTACAGGTTCAGCCAGGACCACTTGGAGCTTCTCTTTAACTCCATCAGAGCATCTGGTACAATTCATAATTATTTTTTAACACAACACTAAGTGACCGGAACTGTCAGCAACTGTATTGTTTTCAATTTGTTGATCCATGTTTTCTTTTTTTTTTAGGAAAATACATTTGGTTTGTTTATTTGTTTGAAAAATCGGTGAATATGTAATATACTGTTATATATCTTGTGTCTATTTTAAGGTGGATGGAATAACAACCCTAGTGCCAGCCAGTTCAAGAACATTTTCAGAAAGCTGATGGCCCGGTGTGGTGTTAAACCAAGCATAAAAGGCAATGTGACCGCACAGGATGAGACAGAGTCCCAACCAGTTGAACCAATGTCCTCTGCTGACCAGTTCTACCACATTGACACATCAACAAACCTGTCAGCTGTAGACATGTCCTCTGTAGAAGAAGAAGATCTTCCATCACCGTTTGCTGACATTCCTGCTCTTATACATGACCACAGCTACCTTCCCAGCCGCTTCGATGGTCTTGTGGAAAACACACTTGTGTACATTTCAGGTAGAGGTTGACTTATACTAGATTTGACCTATTACCTGTAGTGCTAACATTCAGCATATAATATTCAAAAACTGAAATGATGGTCAAATAATGAGATGTCAATGCTAGAACCTTTAGTTTATTTTATAGTTATACTGTACTTTTATACTTTTATACTTTTTATACTAGTATGCAAAAACTCAGGACAGTATTATGTTCATTAAATGTTTAGTGTTTTAGTTTTAGAGTTGGTGTAAATTTTCATACTCATTTACCACTATGCAAAAACTCAGGACAGTGTTACAGTTTTACTATTTTATGCTTATGTTTATTATTATATGTTTCAGTGTTTTAATGTTTAAATAGTTACTGTTGCACCGAGGGACTGAGAGTCTTGTCACACTATCAGATGTTTATTTCTGTTTGTTTGTTTGTTTATTTATATCTCCCGATTATTAAATCTTTTCATGTATCTAAAAAAAATAAACTACACATATTGACCAAGGTTTGTTTGTTTGTTTGTTTGTTTGTTTATTGTTTGCACAAAAAGAAACAACACACGTAAAAGAAAAGTTTTTAAAAAATGTGCAGGAGAGGTCATAAAAACCCTAATTGGGCTTACAAGCGCACCCCCCCCTTCTAAAAAAATAAAGAAAAAAAATCATAAGAGCTTTATACATAAACTTACATCTTACTTTAAACACACACAGTTACATACTAAAGCAAAAAATAATAATTGAAATTAAATACATTTAAATTGTCAAAAAATATTAAAATTATAAATAAAATGTAAAAAAAAAAACTAATGTGTTAGAAAATCTATAAAGTTTTTTTTAACTTTCTTTTGAATACAGATAATGTTGTACATGATTCACTTAATTGTTTCAAACTGTTCCACAGCACAACACCCTGATACATGAATACAAGTTTGTGTAATAATGTATTTAATATTACATAATATTTGCATGTGTAGGGAAAAAATTGGCATAAATTATTTTCATACCACTAATAATAATGCTATTTATGATGAAATAGTATTAAATATTTATTAGCATTGTAACATATGTCAGTTAATTTCGCTGGAAATAAACATGTATTTATAAATAGATGTAAATATAATCTTATTGTGTATATTGCTAGTGCAATACAGTGTCTATATAACGTTATTTTCATGTGAACGTCCATCTTAAGTATACCATATTATAACAACATCTCTCACATTTATAACAAACCAAACCGTTTTAAAATCGGTTGAAAATTAAGCAAGTTATGGTTATTTTAATAGTAAATGCCCCATTCACATTCATGTTAAGAGTGGGCGTTCTGTCTGTGGCAAGATGGCCGCCGTCTGACGATGTCGGTCTCCATTGGCCAACAGCGGGGATGTCTTATCTAGTGTATATTATCTGTGAGTTTAACCTTAGCCAGATAGCTCCAGCCTCGTAGCTCCAGCCGACAGCCGGCTTTGTCCGATCAGAGGTTCCTGCGCTCGGATACATGATCTGGAGCTGAACTGTAGTTTTGTGGAGGAACGGATGGGCGAAGCAAAACGACACTGTTGACTGCATGAAGCAGCAGACAGACAGCCGGACCGGAGTAGCAACAAGCTAACATTCTAACAAGCCTTGCTGTAGGATGCACGGTTTCATGCTAACGCCCCATCGGGGGACACGAAGCAGACAGGCGGCGGCCGGGAGCTCGCCTCAATGTCTGTCTGGCAGCCTAAGATGTCGGGAGACACCGAGCTAACGTGGAGAAACAACGCCAACAGCCTTTTTGGATGGGCTAACATGCTAACGAGTGCTGCTAATGTCGGTGCTAACATGCTAACGAGTGCAGCTAACGCGGGCAGCTTGTTTGGATGGACGAACACCGCGGAGAAACGGCTTTCAGTAAGTTATTAAACTCTATTTCTGGCTCCAAATGTATGGAGTTAACATACTAACAGTCCTTCCTGTAAACAGTTTGGACCACGTGGAGCAGAACGAAGCTGCAGAGCTAGGACGTGCAAGAGCTAACATGCAAACAGATAGAGACAAGCTGCAGCTCAAAGTAAGAATTTTTATTTTTATTTTTTATGTATGTTTTATTAAAATTATAGTATGTAGCTGTGTTAGGATAGGCGAAGTGCTTGGTAACTTGGTAACTGTTCATTACCATACATGTACGTGTATCAGTGGCGGCTCGTGCGGTATATACAGGTAGTCCCCGATTTACGAGATTTCGTCTTACGAGATAGTCGTAGTAACGGAACTCGCTCCTAAGTCGGGGACCACCTGTACTCAAAGCTCTTTACAACACAATCTGCACCCTCATTTACCTCCACACATAATCACACAGCACTCTACAACATCTCTACAAAGATCATCTGAATCTGTAGAGGCTAATCAGAGCTTTAGATCACATTCATACATCAACAAGGACACACATCAGAGGCAATGAGGAGTTCAGTGTCTTGCCCGGTGACACCAACATGTGGTGGAATTTAACCCCCAACTCTCCCATTAGAGGACGACTGCTCTAACCACTCAGCCGCAGCTGCCCTGAAAATTAGAGCCAGTGTTTAAAACACATATAATAATAATAATGAATTTAATTTATAACGCACTTTTCATTAATGAAAATCTCAAAGTGCTACAAAGTGCAACAGAATTTAAACGTCAATAAAACAAGTAATAAAACAAGTAAAATCAATAACAGTATCAACTAAGATCAAAGATAGAATCATGAGGAGGCAGAGTGTGCTCGGTTGAAAAGAAAGGTCTTCAAGCCGCTCTTAAAGTCAACCAGTGACTGTGGAGCTCTCAAGCATGTCAAAGTCAAGGCCCGCGGGCCAGATCCGACCCACAAATTAATTATCTATGACCCCCTGGATGATATTTAATTACTATTAGAACTGGCCCGCAGGCCACAGCCGCCCACTGGTGTTTTGCATGCACCAACACTACATTCCCCACAATGCAACGGTAGTAGGGATGGGGCCGATCCGATGGAGTCGTGTCTCATGAACCCAGAGTAATAAGACCCGCCTCACATTCAGGAAATCCATTTCATAGTTTGCAGCTAGCTACAGCGTGAGGACTGTGTGAGTAGCACTAGCTAACAGCTAGCCAACTTTTCATTGTAGCATGTCCGCTGTGTGGAAGTATTTTACACTAAACACACCGCAAGACAGCAACGTGCAATGTCTGCAGAGCCATAGCACCACATTAAACCGTGGTCAAGTTAGTTTTATGTTGGACATTCAAGCTCTGGGGCTTCAGCGGGACGCCACTCTCGCTTAACCGAAACAGGGAGACCGACCATGGCCAGCCGCGTCCAGTCCGACCCGCTGTCTGACAGTCTCGTAGTAGGGACAGGCTGAGAGCGGCTGACCAAAATCAGAGCGACTGCCCCGGACTGAACAAGAGAAACACACCGCTGAAGCCACGGAGCTCAAATATTCACAGAGAAGTTGCTAAACTTTGTAATTAATGACCAACAGCTATCAGCTGTAGAAAATGAAGGATTTCGTAGCTTGATAATTGCAGCCAACAGTAAACAATCATAAAAAAGCACATTAATTAAAAATCACAAGAAAACTGTATTAAAAAAACGAAACATAAACAGCTACATTATAAAGCAATGTAAAATACTAAAAGCAGGAACATGTTTGTGTTGATTTATGCCAAGAACTTAGCAGATGTAAAGCTATTTAATATTTTATTTAATTAATTTATTCATTCATTTAAAAGAGACTAAATAAATCAAATTCATCAAAAAGAAAACACTGAATGAAAAGAGTGCAGAAAGAAGAAAAAAATCTTATATCACCCCCTTATAAGAATTATTGAACCAGTCCGGCCCTTGGCTTGTAGCAAATTTGGGTTTTTTGGCCCTCGGTGTATTTGACTTTGACATCCCTGGTTTAAAACAAAGTGAACCTAAAATGCCACCAGGTGGAGCCACATAGAGTTCAGAATACCTACCCTTTGTGCAGAAAGGTCAGCATGCTGTCCAAGAGGAAAAGTTTTCCACTGGCATCAATGAGGTGCTCCCCTATCTCAAAGGGCTCAGGTTCCACTCCTTGAGAGGAAACATGGACAAAATCATATAGCTCATCACATCTAGAATATATAAGCCTCTTTAACATCTGATTTTCACTGAGCATGTCTCACCATCAAAGAGATATGGATGGTCAACACACTTTCTTAGGTTCATCAAGATGTTCAGCAGTCTGTTCTTACTGCTGTGCTCGTTTCCAAAAGCCTCTGAAAGGTAGACAGTTGGGAGTACCTTCGTCACACCAAATCATGTGAATACTACAGCACACAAGTCTCACCCATATCCTTCATCAGAATGGCTTTGTAGTATTTCTTCTGCAAAGCCGACATGCCATGGTACACCACAAGCTCTGTCTTCTTGGGTAGATCAACAGCCACCTCTGATTTAACTCTACGGAGCAGGAAAGGCTCCAAAATGCTCTGAAGCTCTGCAGCTGGTAAAAACAAACAGAACGACCACAGGCAGGGGTTAATTTGAGCCGAATCCTGCCGGAGCAAGATCTGGGAACACTCTCATTTTGACAGTCTTTGTTCTGGTAACTGCTCGGATCCGGCAACTCAAATCTCCGCCCATAAAAGTCAAAAGTTATTGCACATTTTTATTTTGATTATTTATTAAAAATACAATGAGAGGAGACGTTGCCCTCAGCCTGGCGGACCCAGTCTGTGGAGCGGATGTTCCAGCTGCAGCATTTGTCGCACACCAGCTCGCTTACTCGCTTCTTCCGAGGAGCAGAAGGGTACGACTAAGCCATAATGGGCAAAAGAAGTATGTACAGACCTGCGCGAGAGACCGTATGACACGCTCGCACTGGCGTGTGAGACTGAATGAGCCGCTCCCACATATGACCCGCTCACAAGACAGAATGAGCAGAGCACAAGAGTGGAAGAGAAAATGATAGAGGGATGGATGGTGTTAATATGTCTGAAGGGCATATTATGTTTAAGTTTTATGTTTTTAATAAAACTAATCAAAACAACAATTAAGACATTTTCTCCCTAGCTTCATGCTCATGTGTTGTGTATGTAGTCAGGCTTTTGTTCAATGGTGTGATGGCCACCACCGTATTATTAATGCCAAGAAAACAGAAGAGATGCTGACTGACCCTAAGTCTCTAAGTGATAACCTCCCACTTTTTATTCATGACCAGAAAGCAGGTCTGTTCTTACAGCTATCTGGGTGTTCACTAGGCATGTAACGGTACACGTGGGTGTACCGAACGTTTCGGTATGGCACGTTCGGTTCGGTCCACCTGCGTACCGTTTCTGTTATTTTTTTCACTCATTGAACGTTAATATATGCACCGCGGAACAAAATTTCCTGGGCGCGTTTCAGCACAGAGCTATTATCGCGTAACATTTAGCCGTTTTAGCTTCTCGCTGCGGTCTCCTGTTTGAGAGCGTTAGCGCACATTCAAAGCTGTGTGGACGTTGTTTCATGAAGACTGGATGTGCAGCAGCAACACGTCTAACGTGAACATGCTGGAAACTACATCATCCGAACGTGAACAAAGAAACAGCAGCTATTACAAACTGCGCTAACTGCTGCATAAATAAAAAGGAGTTGTGTTAACCAAACAAACTCCTTTTTATTTACTCCAATAAAAAAAAGTATGTGTTAACCAAGGAGTTGTGTTAACCAAACAAACTCCTTTCTATTTACTCCAATAAAAAAAAAGTAAAATTACTTCGTACCAGGTGGGAAGCGAACCCGCTTCACCCGGTCAAGATAAAAGAGTTTAATAGCAGTTGGCGATCGCTCTGAGCTACAGCGACGGACTGGATTTTTAGGTGTCCACTTTACCTATTTACCATTGAATCCTCTTAATATTCTAGCTGCACGTAGAAGTTAGAGATTATTAGTTATATTTTAAAACCCTGGCTGCGCGCAAGAGTTAGACAATATTAGTTATATTTTAATGACATTCAGGTCACGCGGAAAGGCGGAAATGGGTGCGCGCTTCGTGTTATTTACGTCCTAACATAAGCTGAATTGTAATCAGTCATTAACAAAAATTTAACTCAGAAACACTAATTCAGCTAACAATTATTTTAGGGGTTTCTGTAGTTAAATATTAATGAAATTCACCTCGCGCTGAGGTTGTTTGAATGAGTCCCGCCCCTGCTGCAAACAACAAATCAAATGTGAGCAGTACATGACGTCAAACTGGGTCCGTGAGGCTCGGCCCGATAAGAACCACGGTGGAGATGGTTCCAAAACAAGGGTGGAACCCGGGCGGAAAAGGAAAATGCAAACACGCCGAACCCGGGTTAGAAGCAGGGTGGAGCTGGGGAGAGCCGGGGAGGGCTGACCAATGCGAAAACGGCTTGTGGTGCTCTTTCTTGGCATGAAGCCATACTGCTGCTCACAGATAGTCACCTCTTGTCTAAGCCTTCCTTCCACAACTCTCTCCCAGATCTTCATCGTGTGGCTCATCAACTTAATTCCCCTGTAGTTGCTACAACTCTGTACATCACCCTTGTTCTTAAAAATGGGAACCAGCACACTTCTTCTCCATTCTTCAGGCATTTTCTCACCCTCAAATATTCCATTAAATATTTGAGTCAAAAACCTCACTGCCATCTCTCCAAGACATTTCCAAACCTCCACTGGTATGTCATCAGGTCCTACTGCCTTCCCCTTCTTCATTCTTTTCAGAGCTTTCCAGACTTCACCCTCACTAATCTTTCCCACTTCCTGGTCCACAGTTTCTATGACCTCCACTCTTCTTTCTCTTTCATTCTCTTCATTCATTAGCTCCTCAAAGTAATCCTTCCATCTTCCCATCACACTCTCCTCACTTGTTAGAACATTACCATTCCCATCTTTAATAAGCCTAACCTGCTGCACATCCTTTCCAGCCTGATCCCTCTGTCTTGCCAATCGGTACAAGTCCTTCTCGCCCTCTTTAGTGTCCAGTCTCCCATACAACTCATTGTACGCCCTCTGCTTTGCCTTAGCTACTTCCCTCTTTGCTCTATGTCCCATCTCCTTATATTCCTGTCTCCTCTCTTCAGTCCTCTCACTGTCATATTTCTTCTTGGCTAATCTCTTTCTTTGAATGGCGTCCTGCACTTCACTATTCCACCACCAGGTTTCCTTATCATCCATTCTCTGTCCAGATGACATACCAAGTACCTTCTTACCTGTCTCTCTAATTACTGTTGCTGTAGTAACCCAGTCACTTGGAAGCTCTTTCTTGCCACCCAGAGCCTTTAACAACTCCTCTCCGAATTTCTCAAAACATTCTTCCTTCTTTAGCTTCCACCATTTGGTCTTCTTCTCTGATTTTACACACAACCATCCGATGTTGTCTGGCCACGCTATCCCTTGCCACAACCTTACAGTCTCATATCTCCCTCAGGTTTCCTCTTCTACACAGAATGTAGTCGACCTGCGTACTCCTTCCTCCACTCTTATAGGTCACTCTATGTTCCTCCCTCTTTTGGAAATAAGTATTGACTTTAGCAGTATTTACAGGTGACCCCCTTACCTACAGATCCTTCATAAGAGCCTTTGAGCATGCCATTGAGAACCAAACGGATAGCCAACAAGATCGTTTGTATTATCTAGAACAGTTCACAGGCGGAGAACCGCTAGAACTTGTACGTAGTTGTGAGCACATGAAGCCAGACAGAGCTTATAGAGAAGCAAGAGTTTTGCTTGATCGACACTATGGAGATGAGTTAACCATTTCCACAGCATATATCAAAAAGGCTATGGAATGGCCTCAAATAAAACCAGAAGACAGAAAGGGGCTGAATACATTTGCATTATTTCTGATTGGATGTTCCAACACATTGAACGATGTGGACTACATGTGTGAAATGAACAACCCAACAAACATGAAAAGCATATTG
>JBBPBX010066578.1:4266-19630 GCA_038048925.1 Garcialebias charrua | reverse complement strand
CGGCGCATTGTTTCATTTCCTTGATGGTCTTGTCTCTGAAATTAGCCATCACTTGAACTGACTCTTTTATATCAGGGTGGAGGTTTTTACCGAAAAGGTATTTAAAACCTACGTCGTCCTCCATGCCCGGTTCATTGCGATTACCAAAGAAAGCCTGGAACATTCTCTGGTAATATGCCTGTGGATGCTCCTTCTTACCTTGCACGACCTTCTCGGCATCAGGGTAGCCACCAGGCCCCATGTTTGGAGTGAACTCTCGTATAAGAGTATCACGCAACAGTTTGTAATCTGTTTTTATGGCGTCCGGTTGGCGAACAATGAAGTTATATACAGGCCAGTCTGCGGTGAGCCTGATCAGCGCAATTTTATCCTCAGCAGTAGCATTTGGAAAATTACCCAGCTGGAAATCAAGAGAGTCTAGGTAGTTCTTTGTATAGATTGAACCCAACGGCCCTGGCTCAAAGCGTTGAATGTATCTAGAAAGCTTCTGGAGTTCAGGTATTGGAATAGAAAGTTTAGCATCATTGCTATTCCCATTTACCTGTGATCCATGTGCAGGTGTTGATGTTGAGGACGCAAGTCCCTGCTCCGACTGGCGGGTCTTAACAGGTACGGTGAGCTGTTCTGCATCACCGCGTGGAGGTGGTGGGGGTGGTGGTGTGATGCCTTGAGAATGCTTTGCCACAACATCCACCCACCTCTCCCTTTCTTTAAAGAGGTTTTCTTTAGTTAAGGTCAGTTCCACCTTACTTTCAGTCAATTCTCTGCGTAAACAATCAACTGCAGTTTGTAGCGCTGTGCACTGTTCACTGAGTTTTCTATTTTCCTCGAATTGAGTGCTCTCTTTTAGTTGTTCTTTTAATTTATCATACTCTATTTTCAACATTGTGCACCGGGTGTGGGCTTCTTCTCTTTTTTCCTTGTTCTCTTGTAGATCTTTAGACATCGATTGTACCTGTTGCTGTAATATTTCATTCTCTCTGATAGAATCGTCATATTTTTGTCCTCTGGACCGAATGTTTTCTTCATATGAATGTGTTTGCAACAGTATTTCATTGTTTAAACGTTCAATCTCTGTATTTGTCGTTTTCTTGTATGACACAAACTCTGAAGTGGTACCTTCGTGTTTAGTTTTCTCATCAGCCAGTTTATTTTTTTCATCAGCCAGTTCATCCTCAAGGTCCCCACTCTTATACAGTTCATGGTCCAGTCTGGTCTTCAACAGAAAGGCCAATTTGACAGTACGGTCGGCGCTGAGCTTTTTTCCACCTTTTTTGATTATGCCTGTTGCTAGACTTTCTAACTCTGTGTCCAGAGTCGGGGTGTCCATTGCTGCTACCTCCTCACCATACTTCACGAGTGTTTTCATTAGCAGTTTTAAGGCATTATCAACACAATCTGTGTCCTCTGACTCAGACTCTGAATCCTCCTGCGCTGGGATTTTCTCCTCAACCGGCGCTGGAGTTTGCTCACCATCAGCATCCTCCAAGGATGAGGATGGAACAACTTCATCTGATTGTTTATCCATATTTGTTTTGAGTCTGTAAAAATCAACAAGCTGGTACATGCAGGTGTTATTCGAAAAAGAAATTCGTTATCAAATTAACCTCACTGTTGTAAACGTACACAGAAAAACGTTAAAAATGCTATTTTTAACCAAAAGTGTACAGTGTATGCCAATGCTGTTTAAAATTTTGAATGTGGAAATGCTCTGCTCTCCATCAACTTTTCTTTTTTATTTAATCTGAAAATTAAATAAAAGATGCTTTTTTGAGTGTTATTTTAAATCTCTTCAGTATTTAAAATGAGCATCAATTGTTCGTCTGTACCTCTGTTTTCAAAAATTCTTTATTTAAAATAAACAGGAGTTTTTGTTTGTGTACAGAACAATTTTAAAGCTGGTAATTTTCACCATAAAAAATGCTGACTTTATGATGTGTTGAGAGAAAACTCATCTATTAACGTCCAGCAGGGGGCAGCGTCGCGTATGTTATCACGAAGCGACTGAGTTTAAATCAGTACATGGAAAGAAAACAACCTATTAGGGTTAGTTTTCAGTAAGAACGTGATAATTGCTCGAACCGCTTTCTTGTCAGAGACAAGTTTATGTTGCTAGACAGTGTTGATGGCTTCAGATGAGTGTTTAAGTGTGTGTTCGTGTGTGAACGAGTGTGAACCAGCGAGTGTGACCTGTCACTCAAAGTGCGGCACCTGGAAGTGACGACAAAAATGGGCGGGCCAACGCAGCGTGCGTAGCGCGTCACCAGCTTCAGTGCTTGCGAGGCGGAGCTCGCTACAACATACGTGGCGTCAACAAATCAATCACAGCGTCAGTAGTTCATTCTACAAGCATACATGGCGAATGTAGATCCTTACCTTCGACCAATGTCGTGCCGGAAATGACGACAAAGTGGGCTGGTCGCAACGGCGTGCGACGTGATTGACAGCTCACAACAGCGAATCAGCGTTCGCCACAAGAGTGATTGACAGCACACAACAGCGAATCAGCGTTCGCTACAAGAGTGATTCACAGCACTCGTATCATCCAATCACAGCTCATAAACGGACATGAGACACGTCTTCTTAACGTTAGCTTAGCACAACAGAATACAACTTCATAGACTCTTAAAAACAACTCAAACGCTACAATTTAACTTCCCAAAATGCTGAAACATGCGGCGCACATCTAGACAGGCCAACTTAGTCACGCTCAGTAACCCAGCACTGCAGCTGTTGAACAACACGGACTCTCGCGGAGTCACTCCAGGTCGGTTCCGTCCACTTTAAAGGAGCAGAACTCGGGTTTCACGAACCACTAACCGACACGTTCTAACAGTATATGCTGCTTCGACCTTCTTTAAAATGTAAAACACCACAACAGCAATCTTGTAGATGTTAAATTAGCTTTCAGGCTTCTGACTCGGCGGTCAAACAAAGCTTTGTACAGGAGTCCGCGTGAACTGGACCGAACCAGAACTTCCACAGACTACGGCTGACAAAACTTCACCTGAATGCTTCCAACAGCGTCTAACAGAGTTGAAACAATAATAATCTCACAGCTTCAAATGATAAAAACATGCAGAATCTGCCTGCTTTGAACACTTCCAGCCAAAATCATTATCCTCAGAGTTTAAAACTTGGATCCTTTTATGCAAACATGACGTTACAGTTCATGACTGAGACCACAGATTTATCAATAAACTTTTAGAAGCCGATACGAGGCCACCAGATGTAAAGGGGTTAAAGGGGGGGTCAGTTTAATACTGACCTCCTTTTTACCTTAATTTACTTATTCAGATTGAATAGTAATTTCACGGATTCTCTTCTTTTTCAGTTTATTCAATATTTCTGTGATCTTTATGATGGATAAATAAACAGAGCCATTAAGTGACAATGGACACGTTAACTTAGTTTGATATGTCAAAGAGACACTATCATTTATTTAAAATAAATCAACTAAATTAACACCATTACACTTGATTGACATGATTTCACTTTCTTTCAATTCAAATACGTCAGCACACTTAAATTTAACACAACAGACTTAAATATTGGATGTTAACATATTTAGTCTGTGGGCTCTTTTAGCTTAAAAATATAGTTTCCAGCTTAGGTTGAGAGGGAAAAGAAATAGGAGGAAAGAATTAAGAAGAACATTATCCTGAGCATGAGACCAGAGTGACACTTTTCATCCGACTTCTGCTAAAATCCAGGTACGTTTTGTAAACAGCTCCTTTACCTTTTGACGACCGCCCGGTAAGAGGGAAGACACCAGCCTTCAGATGCACAGAGTCCTTTAGTCCCAGCACGTCCAAAACTGGTTTTAGTTTACGTTTCAACGTCTCCTGGCTTCCGCGTTGGTCATCAGAGAATATGTCAGCTTCAGGCCTCTGACTTCAAGATAAACTTATTCCAGGAGGGAATAAACAAAGTTTTTGAGCTCGGCTTGTTCGAAGTAGACTCATAACAGCCTGTTATCAGTCCTTAGCTGAAGACGCCGGTCGTTAGCTCTTGACCACACGTGTCCAGCTCTTGGGAAAGTTCACATCTCTTTGGAAGTTCCCAGCAACTCACTGAAGCGTTTCAGCACAGCTTAGACTAGTACTTAAGGAAGGACCAGTCGAGGAGTTCATTTGTCTTATCAAACCCAAGGTTAACAAGCAGCAGCAGAGGGAGATTTGTTTAGGAACAG
This sequence comes from Garcialebias charrua, assembly GCA_038048925.1. Classification (NCBI taxonomy): domain Eukaryota; kingdom Metazoa; phylum Chordata; class Actinopteri; order Cyprinodontiformes; family Rivulidae; genus Garcialebias; species Garcialebias charrua. Next base: position 15,438 of record JBBPBX010066578.1, on the reverse strand, counting down.
ACAGAGAAAGCTGGAGCCTTGTTCAATGAAAAACAACTGATTAAACTGTCTTCTTATTTCTAAACAGAACAGTCGGGTCTCTGTGACCCGATATTTCCCTTTAACACAGCAGTGAAGACAGTAATTAACACATTTCAGAATAACACAGCATAAAAGCACATATCATGAAAATGAGAAAAGTTATTCTTGATTACATTAGAATAAAATCAAGATATAGAAATAGTCTCTTTTAGTGACTATATGTCCTCAGATTATAACTAATGGAATAATTGTGTTAAATGTCCTGCTTTACTGAGAGGTCAGTAAAGGTCATCACTGGACAGTTCAAAAGTACACAGGTGTCTTAAAAGTGGACAAGGTCATGTCCACTACAAATAAAAGCAAACATTAAAATAGAAAATGCCTGGCTAAATTTAAAAGGATAGCCTAATCTTACAGTGATGGGTTTTCCGACCAGTTTTGAACCCAGAGAGTGGTTATGTTTCATAGGTCAGAAGGTAGTGAGTTCCAGAGTTGAGGAGCAGAGCAGCTGAAGGCCCTGCTCCCCATGAGCTGAGCTGAAGGTACAGAAAAGTGGAGGGAGGAGACAGATCTGAGGGAGCGGGAGGGGATGGAGATCTGCAGAAAGTCAGACAAATATGGAGGATTGTGGATGGCTTTGAAAGTGTAAAGAGACATTTTGAAGATGGTGCAAAATTTAACAGTGACGCCGCTGCAGGACCGGAGTGATGTGATTATAGGAGGTGTGGGTAGCTGAGCTCTGAACCTTCTGTAATTTATGAAGGGATTTATTGGGGAGGCCAGAAATAAGAGAGTTACAATAATCGATTTGAGACATCACAAGACTGTACAAGGATGGCAATGGAAGGAGAGCAGAGAGAAGGATGGAGAGAGTCAATGTTATGAAGGTGGAAATAAGTAGATCGAGTGGCATTATTGATGTGAGACGTGAAGCAATGTGAGCTGTTGAGGCTGACACCCAGACCCTTGACCTGAGGGGGTGGGGGGTGCAGTGAGTTGTTAAGTGGCAGGGGGAAACATTAAGATTTGGAAAGAGTGTTTTTGGTACAGACTAGGATGAGTTCTGTTTTATCACTGTTTAGTTTAAGAAAATTGTAGGAAAACCAGTGACTGAGCTCACTGAGACGAGCAGTGAGGATGGAGGGTGGGAGTGTAGAGTTAGGTCCGGTAGACAAGTAGAGCTAGGTGTCATCTGCGTAACGGTGAAAATGGATGGCAAATTTGCAAAAAACACGACCTAAGAAGATACAGTAAGAAATGAAGAGGAGGAGCCCAAGGACAGAACCTTGGGGCACACCAGTAGAGACAGGGAAAGACTGAAGTTGAATAAACTGAGTAGACATTTCAGCTGTGGTCAAACTTTATTTATTCCTCTATAAATAATAATAATAAGGAATCAAGGAATCAAGGAATCAAGGAGGTTTATTAACATTGCATCAATTTTCACCGATTACAACGTAAGTATGTAGTTGCAGGCATCCAGAAGAGAAATGAGTGCAAAAGCTGCAGCAAAACAAAGCACATTACATGTTTTATCAACACACGATATGTTTTATCAACACACGACATGTTTATTCAACACATTGATATGCTCTTAGCGCGGCCAGGCCCAATCTGTCTCCAGATGAAGGTCAAAAGCAGGAAAAACAGGCAGAAACACTGGGATTCACAGCATTGATATTAAAAAAAGATGAATCACATTTTGTCTTCAAGACACCGCGTGATTCAGTAAAAACCATATCAGAGCACATTTAGGTACAATAACAAAGGAAATACGGCAGGCAAGGAGATTGGGTCTATGATTAATTTCAGACAAACACAAAGTTCAGCAGATGTGCAGCTGGGTGTTATCTGAAGCTTCACAGAAATCTCTGGGGAGGGGGAGGGGGGGGGCTCTTCAGCTCCTCACTCTGGGAGAATGGATTCCCACAGCCCGCTTTTCAAGGACATGTGCAGAAGCCAGATAATGTTCTTGTTTGTTATCCAAATAGACCACAGTGTTCTTTTCCACTGCCGCCTCCAAGTCTGTGGGTGCTGTTTCATGGCCGAAAGAAATCCAAATATGTGGTTCTGCTCTGCCCCGCTTTCATGAGCTTCCACCTGTCCCTTGATCGATCCTGGGTGGCTGCAAACAAGTCCCAAAACGGACAGCAGGTGCACGGTGGTCCACCACTGCACCAATCGTGCGATTGAGCTCATACAGCAGCTGGGATGAGGAGCCCACGGCCCGGTTCAGAGAATTTTGCTGATCAGGCAGTCCCGACAGCGCTCTGATAGCCGCCGAAGCCTCCCTCAGCTTCCGATAACAAACAACTCCGGTTACGCCAAAAAACAGAGCAGTTGCTACCAATAATCCAATAATCCACAAATCCTCCACGTCTTCGACACTCAGAACGGACAGACACATGGGCTGCCACTGACCCCACGAGTCCAGCACGTATCCAGCCGCGTGTGTGTCGGAGGGACAGACAGCTTCTCCTGACACGGTCCGCTTCGTGGAAAAAATCTTATCCATTGAAGAAACAGCCCAATTGATTAATTCCATATTGGTTCGAGTGAGCGCTGAAGGGTCGCAGACGAGACGAAAAGCAAGCAGGGAGTAGGAAAAACTTAGGGAGGGAAGAGCAGAAAGATATGCGACCTGCCTTGCCGAGTGCCGGAATAATAAACTTTATTTGTATAGCACCTTCCTACAATGCCTTGCATTGACCAAGGTGCTTAACAGGACAGAAAATATAAAAACCGGTACAATAAATCAGTGAAAATAAAAATAAAAACAGCAGGTCTATCGTAAATAGAAAAATAAAAACCGTCCATTCAGACAATGGACAGTTTTTCTATTTATAGACAAATAAATCAAGTTTGACCACAGCTGAAAAAAGTGTTAAGAAACTTGTGGAAAAATACAGCAAACACATAAAAAACTAATTTGTCATCAATAAATAAAAAACAGAACCGTATATTTTTTAATGCGCGTTTTTAAATATATTTTGATATTTCTTTGTATTGTACCATTAGAAACCTGGTGTGTTTGAGTTGTATTTGCAACTTTACACCTGCATTTGTTCCTCTGTTCTGTAGTTTAACAAGAAAGCTCCTTTTCCACACATATGGATAAAATAAACGAAACATTTTAAACTATCTCTTTCCTGGCTGTGTTGTTATTCCAAAACTTTTAAAGCAGTCTTTCTGCACAGTGACTGTCAATCATCTTTGGTTCTGTTACTCTGGATTAGAGTCACCCTCTGATCTGGTTACAGGATATAATCCTGAGGACGCAATGGAGATTTAATTAGTGCAAACAGACATATTTGACCTGCTCAGGGTGTATGAAGAGTGGGTGGGCTGTGTGTCTCCCAGGAGGAGAGAGGCGACCTCCTCTCCTGCTCACATGACTGCGATTACAGCAGAGGAGGAACGAGGAGGAGCACCATGAAGTTCACTTTTGGTTTCACAGCATCCTGGAGTAAAAGCAAACCCTGGAGACCAGCTTTCCTCTGATTGTTGGCTGTGGGTCATCTTTAGGGTAATTCAGTTTCCTTTACAGTATTTATTTACTTCTGTGCAGTTTTCATTAATCATCTTCTTTTATCCCAACGTGGTTAATGTATGACTTTGGAAAATCAACCATGGTAAAAAGTACCATGACATGTTTATTGTGTTCCTATGCGAATAAAATGTAATTTAAAGTTGATGAGATTTGCAAATCTTCTGTTTTTATTTACATTTTACACAACTAACTGTGTAAAAAGAAATAGCTGTTACAGTGAACTGACATTTTTGCAAAACCAAGGTATAGAACTAGTTTGAAGGGACGGTTTATTTCAATACAGGGAGTTGAATTGTGGAACGGTTTGGGAAATGATGTTAAAAATGTAAATTCAGTGCTTACATTTAAAAAATATATCAAAACTAAATTGTTAACAAAATACTAAAACTTTCAGTTAAGTGTTTAAATGTTTTAGATATTTGTAGATTGTGAAAAGTTACTCTTTTTGCTCTGTTACTCATAGAAGATTATTGTTTGAATTGTTTTGTTCTTGAATAAAGGGGCAGATAAAATAAGAGCTCTTCATCTTTCTGCCACCGTTCATTTTGTTTTGTTTTTCATATAATATGTGAAATGTATTTTTTTTTTTTTTTTGTAAAATTAATAAATGTAATAAATTAATAAATTAAATAAAACCTGTTGAATCTGCCTCACCTAATCTAAATTCACTCCATGTGTTTTGCAGTTGTGGGCATGAGGGTGCACTGGTGCATGTTGGGAGTGACCGTGCTGCTGCTGCTGTGTGAGGTCATCGTCAGTCAGCTGTGCAAGTCCCTCAGCACTATGATAGATGGCTTCCACACCATCGTCATCATCACTCACTTGACTCTTCTCCACCTTCGGACCGGGAGCATCATCAAACCTGTCACATTCTCCGCTCTGGGAGCGGCTTCACCTCCACCTCAGCCCAACCTGGAGGTGTCTGCATGCACCTCACACACACTCTCCTCCCCAGCAGCCCCACGCTGTGGTCTGTCCTTGCCTAGCAGCAGGATCCCAGCTGTGGGTGTTTTCATTTCTGCACTCCTCCTGACTTCTCTGTGCGTCTCCTACTTCTTGGAAATCGTCGGCCATATGCTGGAGCCCCACCCGGTGCAGCTGCCCCAGCTGCCCGTGGTGGTCGCAGCAGTCAGTCTGCTCTGTAAGATGCTGCTGTTTGTGCTGAACTGGGATCAGCTGCAGGGTGGGAGAGCAGAGAGCTGCAACCAGTTAAAATACAAAGGTACACACACACAGTGGAAGTTTGGGGGGTAAAAAATCTGCATTCGGCACAATGTGCACCCCTTGAAACGGCTTGGGCAAGCAAAGACTTTGTATAATCTTTGACCTTGATTTGACCTTAGAGCTGGAGTGATGGGAAAAAAAATGATGCAGCATGCTGTCTAGTGGTGGTAGAAATTTGCATCAAGTTTGGTTAAATTATCTTGAGCGGATCAGAAGTTATGGGCGGGAACAGCAAATAACTTGTTTTAACATTGACCTTGATTTGTGACCTTGAATCTGCGATGAGGAAAAGTGACACTCCGCCTAGTGATGGTGCGCATGTGTATAAAGTTTTGTTAAATTATCTTGACCGGATCAGAAGTTATGGACGGGAACAGCAAAGATCTTGTTTTAACGTTGACCTTAATTTGTGACCTTTTATCTGCGATGATGAAAAGTGACACTCCGCCCAGTGATGGTGTGCATGTGTATAAAGTTTTGTTAAATTATCTTGAGCGGATCAGAAGTTATGGACGGGAACAGCAAATAACTTGTTTTAACGTTGACCTTAATTTGTGACCTTGTATCTGCGATGATGAGAATTGACACTCTGCCTAGTGATGGTGCGCATGTGTATAGAGTTTTGTTAAATTATCTTGAGCGGATCAGAAGTTATGGGTGGGAACAGCAAAGACCTTGTTTTAACGTTAACCTTAATTTGTGACCTTGTATCTGTGATGATGAAAAGTGACACTCTGCCTAGTGATGATGCGCATGTGTATAAAAATTTGTTAAATTATCTTGAGCGGATCAGAAGTTATGGGCAGGAACAGCAAATAACTTGTTTTAACATTGACCTTGATTTGTGACCTTGAATCTGCGATGATGAAAAGTGACTCTGCCTAGTGATGATGCGCATGAGTATAGCGTTTTGTTAAATTATCTTGAGCGGATCAGAAGTTATGGGCAGGAACAGCAAAGAACTTGTTTTAACATTGACCTTGATTTGTGACCTTGAATCTGCGATGATGAAAAGTGACACTCTGCCTAGTGATGATGCGCATGAGTATAGAGTTTTGTTAAATTATCTTGAGCAGATCAGAAGTTATGGGCAGGAACAGCAAATAACTTGTTTTAACATTGACCTTGATTTGTGACCTTGACTCTGCGATTATGTAAAGTAACACTCTGCCTAGTGATGATGTGCATGTGTGCAGTATAGAGTTTTGTTAAATTATCTTGAGTGGATCCGAAGTTATGGGCGGGAACAGCAAATAACTTGTTTTAACATTGACCTTGATTTGTGACCTTGAATCTGCGATGATGAAAAGTGACTCCGCCTAGTGATGATGCGCATGTGTATAAAGTTATGTTAAATTATCTTGAGTGGATCAGTAGTTATGGGCGGGAACAGCAAATAACTTGTTTTAACATTGACCTTTATTTGTGACCTTGAATCTGCGGTGATGAAAAGTGACATTCTAGTGATGATGCACGTGTGTATAAAGTTTTGTTAAATTATCTTGAGCGGATCCGAAGTTATGGGCGGGAACAGCAAAGACCTTGTTTTAGCATTGACATTGACTTGTAACCTTGACCTTGAATCTGCAATGATGAAAAGTGACACTCCACCTGGTGATGATGCACGTGTGTATAAAGTTTAATTAAATTATCTTGAGCTGAAGTTATGGACGGAGCAAGAGAAAATTTGTGGAGTTACAAATCATGACGAGCAAATAAAACTATTGAACTAGAATGAACATTTACTTGACATCAAAGATCATTAAAAACATAATTTAACTGTGTTGTTTTACAGACATCAAGGTCTAATTTGGTGTGGTAGTAGCTGAGACTGATGCCCAACACACTGTTTGAACACTAACATATCACACAAAATCTTTGCTTTAAACGTTGCCTTTTAATAGTCAACTACGTTCGTCTGTCAGCAAAATATCTCGTGAAAAATTAAACAGATTTTAATGAAGCTTTCAGGAAATAATCACTGGATGTACATCTACAACTGTTTAGGTTTTGGTGCCAATCCAATTCATAAAGTTTGCCACAGCTAATTGTCTTTCCCAACACACAAATGACCATAACTCTGCCTTTTTTTTACAGATACTGAGCTAACGTTTGTTGTGGTAGTAGCTGAGAGTCATTAGCAACACATATTCTGAGTGCTAACACATTATATTCTCGAGGTTTGACGAAAATGGCTACGACTCCATCGTTTGTCAACATAAGTTGATTTTAGAGCAGCATCATCGTTAAGTTTAAGTTTGTGACCCTAATTGAACTTTCAGAGTGAGCAAGCCAGTTTGGACGAGTGTGTTTCTGCTCAGAGTGTGTTCAGCTGTTGTACGAGGAACCGCCTGTTCCTAGTTTTCATTCCTCTGTTTGTCTCCAACAGTTTGGGTCGGAGAGGACTCTGAAGGCCAGGAACACGTCGTCCAATCGAAGGTTGGATGTGCGGAACGCCGCTCTCGCCACAGCGGGGCACTCGTCTTCTGTAATCCAGGAGCTCCCAGCACGCCCACCACTGACCGCAAAAACCAGCAAAACCAATCAGAGATCAGAGGAACGCAGAGCCGTGCCGCAGATTTAAAGTCCGAGAGTCGCAACCCCGCAGGTAGCAGTTTATCGGCATAATTCAAAAGTATCACGTGGAGTGTTTGAACCCCCTGGTTCCCTTTCAGTCTGGTCTCTCAGTGCAACATACTTGCTATGGGAATTGTGCCCCCGCGCGATTACCTGAAGGAATACACCATACTCACGCCTTTATGGCTAGGGGCGTCACCTCAGCGCCAGAGGCCCCGCCCTCTGGGTACTTAAGCGGCTTGCGCCCCTCCAGCTTTCTCTTTTTTGCCCTTCACCTCGCTTAAACCTGAACTACCTCTTCGCGGGACTTCTCTGTTGCTTCATCGCTCGACCAGAGGTGAGCTTGCTCCCTACACAGAGCGCACATAGAATTATTCCTGCGTACTGCTGGACTAGCGAAAGCTAGTCCGGCACTTTTCTCTTAACCCCGAAGTATTTTCTTCTCCTCTCTCTACAGGTTGCTTTGCTCGACGACGCTAACTACGCCACAAGAAAAAAGCTACCTCGCTAACTCCTAGCGAGCTAGCCAGCGAAAGCGACGCGACGGAGGAGACATTTCAAGAAAAAAGATTCTGGAAGGACTCGCTCGCCACATCACGGACATGCCTCCGGAGAAAGGAAAACAAAAGGCGAGACTTCCAAGGAAAACCAGCGGGACGGCAAGCCCAACTTCGCGCGCCTGTCCCAGCAGATGCGGCTTTTCCCTCGCAGCAACGGACACCCACGAGGCCTGTCCAGTCTGCTTGGGTATGCTTCATGCAAAAACAGCACTGGATGCGCCCGACTTTTGCCCATACTGCAGCCTCATGATGGATGCGGTGCTGCGGCATCGGGTTGACCTCGTCGCCAAGGCCATGGGCTCTTCAGCGACACCAGCGGACGCGGACACCACGGAGCCCCTCACTCCCACGCCGGAGTTGGAGAACATGGCTCTACATGACAGCACGCGTGTCGAATGGGGCGACAGCCCTGACGTGCTGGCTCCCATGGTGGACCTAACAGTAGAATTCGACACCCGGGGCATGATGAACGAGGACGAGATCTCGATTTCAGCCTCGGGCGAATTTTCAACGGAGGAGGCAGACGTGGAACTGGAGGATCAGGGTGAAGATCTCTCCCAGATCCCAGTACCTGTGCTCCCAGAAACTGACTTTTCCATCCCTGCTCTGTTCGACTTGTGCCACAGAGCAGCGGACGCGCTGCACATCCCATGGCCTGAACCTCCGCCTCGCCAACAGGTCACGAGGCTGGCAGGAAACTATTTTTACTCGAAGCAGCAGGCCGCCACGAGGCAGAAGATGCCCGTGTTCTCTGACTTTCTCACAGAACTAACGCGCACCTGGACCCAGCCACGAGCCCCTATGCTTCTCCCCCTCTCACAATTCCTAGACGTGGATGGGATGGATGAAGTGGGAATAGCTAACGTGCCGCGGATCGAGGACACACTAGCGTCTCACCTGGCTCCTAAATGATCAGGAACAAAACCAACTCTTCCCAGCAAGGCTTGTCGAGCCTCAGTGTCTCTGCTTGAGAAATGCTACAGGGCTCAGGGACTCGCGGCATGCGCCATGACCGCGTCCGCATTAATGCAAGCTTACCTGGTCGAAAAACTGCAACAGCTCCAAACAACAATGGACAAGCAGGCAGCTGCCGAATTGCTGGATGAAGCCCGCAGAGCAACAGACTTTGTGCTCCGCATGATAGGGACAGCTGCTGTTGCACAGAGCAGGGGAATGGCGGAAGTGGTCATCGCGATCCGCCACCTCTGGATGACTCTGACGGATCTCCCGGAGGGACAGAAGGTGCCTTTTCTCCACCACTCGATAGAGCCGGCGGGGTTATTTGGTAAAGCTTTGGAGCAAATTCAGACCAAGCTGGACCAAAGACGCAGACAGGCCGAAGCTCTCCGGGTGGGCATTCCCCGGAGAAGCTTCGCCCCCCAAAGGGAGTCTGCTGGTAGCAGACCTGCGCAGTCTCGGCACCCCTCGGCAACCCGTGCCCCACCGCAGAAGCGGCCAGCATATGAGGAGGAGCCCAGGCAAAGACCCCTGCAGGGCCCACCTCGTACCGAGTACGCATGGAGCAAAAACAGGTTTGTCCCCCGCCAGGCAACCAAGCACAGGGCCTCCTCGGCAAATCGTGACAACAGACAGAAATGTGCCTGATGAACCAGGTCCACGTTTCCACGTTACAGGGTCACCCGCCCACGTAGTAACGGGAATGATCCCCTCATGTCCAGACTTTGTTTGTAACATAGTACAATCAGCTGGTTTATTTACAGCATGCACAAATCATGCTTTCTCTGCTGTGAGTGACACAAAATCATGTACGTCATTGCACATAAGCACGAATAAAGTTCATGAAACAGCTCCTCTCTGTTTTATGAACTTAAAAAAACAACAACAACAACAACAACACACAATCTTCAGCAAAACAGGTATTTCTGACTTGCAAGCCGTCATAAAGAGAGAGGGCCTTTTTACCCCTCCCTCTCACGGCCCACGGGGTATTAGCATAATTAATAAACCCTAGCAGAGTGCCTCTGCAATGAGCAGACACAGAGGCGTCTGCGAACCCCCCCCCCCACACACACACACACACCACACACACCTCTCAGGAAGACAGGTGGGGAGGGTCACGTGCTCAAGCCCTAGTTCCATTGTGAACAATGGGAGAGCCAATACACTAACCAGACGAACACGTGACATGTCCGCACCTCAGAGAGGCAAGCTGACAGAGTCTGACAATGGGGGGGCTACATCAGACGCCCTCAGGCAGCCACAAATTTCGCACCTTCACACCAATGACTGTGTTCAGCCTGTTGTGGATGAAAACATGTCAGAGCCGAATCAGATCTCTCTTCCTGTTTTCCAAGAGGAACTGAGCTGTTGGCTGAAAAGAACAGGTTGATGGCATCAGGCTTGCCAGAAAATGTGGTATTGACCATACAAAATGCCCGTGCTGGATCAACACAATCTTTATACACACAATAGTGGCGTATTTTTGAAGCCTAGTGCTCAGAAAGAAATATTATTTCTTATGCATGCGACTTGGCTCAACTCCTGACTTTCCTTCAGGATTTACTGGAAAAGGTCGTTCTTATTCAACGATTAAAGTTTTCCTATCAGCGATTTCAGCCTGTCACGAAGGCTGGGGACACAAGACACTTGGAGCACATCCAATCATAATAAGATTTATGAGGGGTGTCCTTCGGACTAAACCACCCAGTAGGACCCTAACCTCTGGTTGGGATCTTGGCCTGGTCCTGGGGGCTCTTTGTGGCCCTCCATTCGAGCCACTGAGCGAGGTTAAGATAGATTTACTATCTTATAAAACTGCTCTACTCATGGCACTTTGCTCGCCGAAACACGTGGGTGACCTCCATGCATTGTCTGTGCATCCAATGTATACCAGATTCGCCCCTGACGGGTCAAAGGTCACACTAAGGCCTAATCCCGCATACACTCCCAAGGTCTTGACTCTGAACCATAGGAGTCTAGACTTTGATCTCTCCTCCTTTCCACCTGCCCCTTCCTCACTCAGGAACAGGAAAGGCTACAGGCTCTCTGCCCAGTGAGGGCTTTATGCACCTACATGCAGAGAACAGCCGAATGGAGGAAAACAAACCAACTGTTTGTCTGCTTTGCAGCACCTCTACCGGGAGAGCCCTATCAAAACAACGCCTCTCACATTGGGTGACTGAGGCCATAAAAAGGGCATACAGTAGCAAAGGTCAACAGGTACCCTCTGGAGTGCATGCTCACTCCACTAGGGGCTTGGCCACTTCCTGGTCATTATTT